>AYEL01069896.1:0-100932 GCA_000484575.1 Olivierus martensii
TCCTCCACAATCCGGCTGACCCCTCCGCAGGGGTGGGCAGCCTGTGGAAGGGCTTGTTTCGCCCCGCCACTTAGTACTCTTACTGAGTGGAAAGTGGCGTCATCTGTTGACAAAAACAAACGGACCGGGCCCGGACCCCTCCTGAAAAACTGGAGGTGTGGGACCGGATTTGAATCTGGATCCTCCAGGATGGCAAACCACAGCTTTACCACGCGGCCATCCAGCCGACGATTTTTGGTTGAGACAATGACTGACGCAACTCTTTAAAAGTTTCGCGGTAAGGAGCGCAGAGTTTTTCAATGACTCTCATAAAGTCTTCTTATGCCTGATTCGTTTATAGCTTCAGTGCGTTCCAAAACCAACAAGCCAATCAGTGTTGAGCTCATCAGGCACTCAACACTGTCATAGAGTCTATAGGTGATGAGTGTGCTGACACCGGTTGACACCGTTTATCCAGTGTCGCGGAAAAAGTAATTCCTACTAGATGATAAGATTTTAAAAGTTAGAGAGTGTAATCATTATCATCGTCAAACAGAAACAAGCTGATGTTGAGTTATTTCCATCATCGTTGTTGTTTATTGGCAAATAACTTTTAGTGCTTTCTAATGACGCTAATGATATTATAACATTGATTATTGTCTTCATCATTATGTTAACCGCCGTCTTATCACCACACTCAACTCTTCTTAATCGTTCTAGAAACAAACTGATGTTGAGTTATTTCTGACGTCATAAGAGACTAATCACTGATGACTTGCTTCTGAGGTTTGGAACGCATCCCTTGTTCTCTTGCAAACGATGAAACCCGTGTACTTTTTTCAACTTATCTGAGATAATGTCAAAACTTTGCTTCTGGTTTGTTGCTATCATCTTCATCTTCCTCTTAGATGTCATATTGAATTTTTGAAATTAAAAGAAATACAAATGCAAAAGGAGAAGAGGATAAACACTGATAAATACGTGAAATGACCACAACTCGGCTTGGGTCACTCAATTAGCGGGCAGCGTCAAGCAGGGTTGCAATATGTGCGCGTGGGTATCGATCCATCCACGCGCTCATCAGCCTACCGCGTATGAATGAAATTCTAGCGTTGGTCAAATTAAATGGAAACAATTAAGATATCGCGTTCTGCGAATCCGCGCTCGTCAAGGGTTTACTGTTTAACAGTAAACCCTTGACGAGCGCGGATATTGTTATGGTATACAGTAATACTGTATACCATAACAAAACACATTTAATGTTAAAATTTTCTATTTTTATTTATAAAAATGTATTCAGTTTCAATTTGAAATAGATGTAAAATTGATTAAAAAGAATATCGATTATGTATACCAACATTTGCAATATCAATTAAAAATAACAATGTAATCCAGTTTCATAAAAAAAGAAATCATTTTCTTCTATTATGAAATACAGGGTGTCCATAAAAGAATGTCCCAGTTTCAATGGTATATTATAACAGTTTAATTTAGATTATTTACAAGAAAACATACATCAAATTGAAGGTAAACTGATCTAGTTTTCCTTACAAATGTTCAATATGTGCACCTTTAGTTATACGGCACACATCTAACCTATAGTCCAATTCTTCTTACGCTTTGGTTAACAAGTTCGTACAAAGAGATTCCAATGGGGAGGGGCTCCATCTTGTTGCCAAATAAAGTTTAAAGGTTCACCCTCTACTAACTGGGGAAAGAGCCATTCTTGTAATATATCCTGATAAACCACCCTGTTACTGTAGCTTCAGCGAAACAAAATGGTGCGTTCACTTGACGTCGGGACACAGCGCAGAAAACGTTTAATTTTGGGGAATCTCTTTGGTATTCTACAAGTTCATGCTCTAACCCCAGATACGAACATTATGGGTATTTACTGAAATTACAGATTCACTCTTAGCAAATTGCAGAACACAAAACGCTTTACGCTCAGGAGTCGCCATTTTGCTTACGTGGCGCTGCAAGCGAGAAAACAACAAAGCAGTACTCGCGCATGCGCTTATCTAAAACTGTTTGAGTTACTGTTTAATTGGGACCTTAAACCAACACTCTACAACGCTTACAGTTGATACTATTAAAATTTATAACTGGGACATTCTTTTATGGACACCTATACGATTATAATTCATACAAGTTTTTTTCAGTAAATTATAAAAATTTCTGCTACAAATTTTCTACATATCCTTCTTTGATTCATGGTAATCATAAATATTTTAGTCCAATTTATTATTTTTAAGTCCGAGTCTTTATATTTTAGCATAATATAGTATTAAAGCATATTTAATTAACATTTTAAATTCATCTGGCTTCACGAATTGATTTCAACTCATAACAAAATAATTAATACGTTACCTTAATTGATGCTTTGGAAATTTGCAGAGTCTTACTTTACTCTTATTACACCTCCTCTTATCCATAAAGATTTTAAAAATTGAATTAAATATATTACTAGAATAATGTAACGATAACTAAAATAGCGAACTCAGTTGAAAAAGGTAGTTTGAACTTGTGTTTGAAAGACGAGCTCTAATTTTGAGCATGCGCAATGAAACAGAATATTCTCTTAGTTGTTTGGTTCACCATCGAGGCACTGATAGTAAATATCTTAGTGAACATTCTATGTATATTACTCTGTGGTTGAGTCTCTGTAGCCCAACACTCTGCCAACCATTGCCCCGCCAATGTGAAATTTTCATGTCACAAGTCCGTGTACGAGAAAGAGAAACTGACATAAACGAATTATTAGTCGCTATTCGTTCATTGCGCAGGCGTTGAATGTGGTCAAAAAGGCAGAATTATTAAGTCGAATTATTAGTCGCTATTCGTTCATTGCGCAGGCGTTGAATGTGGTCAAAAAGGCAGAAATAATTAAGAAACTTAACTTGGGAGAAAGTTTAGTGATTTCGCTTCATTTTATGGTATTAGACGAGCCAGCATTTATGACATTAAAAAATCGGGATAAAATTGAGAGGTATGCGAAAGATCTGTACAGCAAGAGCAGTGACAGTCTTAATAACCTGAGCGTATTCGTTTGTGTAATTTCATTTTTTTCATTGAATATCCAATAATCTGAAAAATTTCTGAAATCCGCAAGCCTCGGAACAATACGTGTCGGATTAGGGAGACTCTACTGTACTTCGTCATCAAATCATTGATTAAATAAGTATAATTATTTTTACCAATTATTGCTTATTTTCGTTCCAGTAAAATCCAACGTTCACCAAATAAATATGTTTACATTTCTCAATCTTTTTCTTAAAATTATGCGCTTCTACCAATTAACATCCCTCTTATTTTAATATTTATTTATTCGTATGGGAAAGAATACAGCAATACAAAAAGGTGACAAAGTGGCAAGACATAAAAGCAAGGGACGAGACCGATTCATAAAGTACAGTCCAGAGATTCAAGCCATCTCAGAGCAGCGTTGGACAAATTGTGGATTTCAATCAGATCTCCTTGGAAACTTCTGGCTGAGCAGTCATTTAAAATGTGGGAGATGGTTTGAAGGGATTGGAGGGTGCAGTCACAATTTGGTGTGGAAGCAATATTCCATCTGAAAAGTGAGGCATTGCAGCGAATGCGGTTAAGCTTGCACCACAAGTGGCGAGGAAGATGGAAGCCAGGAACTTGAATACAAGGATTCTCAATCAGATGATTATTTAGAGGCGAGGTCTGGGACCAAAACTCCTGCCATAATGTAGATGTGTCTTTGGCAGTTTGGTTTGAAGTGATGAAGGGAAGCCAGTGGGGTGACGGGACTTTAGTTGATGATAGGTCCAGATGGATTGGCAGAGAAGGATTATTTTGAATGGGATATGAAGCGCAACTTATCGCCTCTCATATTCAAATGACAACCTCACCTCCTCGCCGGTGCACCCTGGGTAATGCTAACGAGGCTCTGTCGACCGAGCTGTCCTCCGAGTAAAGAGGACCCTCTGGCGTGAATCAGGGAGACCAGCAGAGGCAGGGCACCAACTTGTCCTTGGAACTCAAAGGTTCCTAAAGGCGGAAGAAGCTCCAGCAGCTCAACGGCATGTGTCACAACCGGAAGCATCCTTTAAGAGGAACAACGGTTTTCTCCCTTCTCCAAGCTTGCAGCGTCTGTTCTTCATGTTAGAAGCGGCTTGCAATTGGCTCTGCCTCATGTTAGAAGCGGCCAACTACCGATGGTGGTGGAAGCTGGCATGTGCATCGGGCTAAGCAATTTTTGCTGACTAATTCCACTTTCTGGGAGCCAATTGCTCTGTGCATCCTTATCTTCACTCAACATGATCAAATATCATGTTAAATAGGAACATCCCTCTATTACGTATACTGAAAAGAAGTTCTGCATAAATGTTAAAATTTATTTTTTTGAGTCAAGAAAATATTTGAAAAAATCAATTTATTTTTTTATTTAAAAATCATATACAAAATTTTAAATTGTATCGATTATAAACCATTAATACATGCGTAGAATATATTATAAATTTTTTTAAACAAATATCACATAATATCTGGAATTATGACATATAATATACAAAATTTCAGACATTCTTTTTAATATTGTTTAAAGGTTTCAAGTAAGAATTGTAAAACAATTGACCAAACAAGAACAAATATGTGAAGGCTACTAAAATCATATATTCTAAAACATCTTTGGATGCATCACATTCGTAGTCGTTAAGAAGCAGCCAGTATACCCATAACAATACTAAAAACTCATAAAACATTTGCATTATCTGAATGGTGGTGATAAACATAGCAACTTTTTTCGGTATTTTTATATCCAGGAATTTCAAAACGAAGTAACTATACATAAAAGAATGAACGACAACATTTATGTAACAAACTACATATCCGAAAACTAGTTCCTTGTGTGCTCCATACCATATTAGAATCATAGTGGTCATATGATGGTACCAATGTACTAAGAGCAATTTTCGTTTTCTCAGAACAATTATAATTGTGTCTCCTAATTCCAAAATTTTGGATAACATGAATAAAAAGGCCCAAGTAAGGGCCGCTTCGAATTGTAAATAAATTTCTCTATTACATATTATTTGGTAGAAAGGAATACTGTTAACAATCGCATAACGCAGTACTGGAATGCCTCTTATAGTACAGCAAATGCTGAAAAGTGCAAAAATTGCATTCCAGAAGATAGCTAAGTATCTCAGGCTGAAGGCGGGCCGAAACTTCATATAATATTTCAGACTATGAATGGTAGTCACATAGATGATAGCTATGTAGAGAGTAAAATGCCAATATGTATCTACGAATGTCTTCAATTGTTTGTAAGTGAAGACCACTTCAATCTGATAAAAATGCGGGACAGGTTGAGGTAAAGTGTAATTCTTCATTTTTGTTGGAAATCTCTTGAAAAAAATTTTTTTCATGAGTATAAATTACTTAAATCAATCGTTTCGTTGTATAAAATCAACAATGATCAACATTTAATAATTTAATTAATAAAATCAAATAATAAATAAAATAAATATTTTCTTACTTATTTTCTTGCTTCAGTTATAAAGAATTTTAGAAAATTTTCACGAAAACATCGATGAGATATGTGCGGCACCAGCAGACCTTAATGAAAGTAATTATTATTGAGTTAAAATTAAATTTTAAAAAAAATTTAGAGATGTCTGGCAAAGGGGAGAATAAAATATTATAATTTGCATTAAACAATGGTATAATTGAAGTACTCTTCGATAAACAAATATAACAATAGGTAATAATATAATTGAATTTCTTCTATCTGTAAGAACAATAGAGTTAACTGATCATCACTTGTTTAGAGAAATAAAACAGATATTCGATATTTTCAAAAAAAGGATCAGATAGGCAGTCGATCTCAAGAATTTCACTTTTGCGGTTGAATGTCACCTGTGTTTTGTGTGGCGTCAAGATTTTAATCTTAGGCAGAAACTACACTTAAAATGAAAAAAGTATTGGAATACTTCGATTTTTTTGTGTTGATAGACTAAAGCCTTGGTCACATTGTGCAATTTTTAGTCGCTCGCGCGGCTGCAACAGCAACGGCACCGAGTTGCAATCGCCAAACAGTGGTCACATTGGGAAACATAGCTTGAGATGCAATAGATAATCAGCCTATGAGAACACAATAAAATCATCCATCCTTCTTTCATGCGTCAAAAATTTTTTCGCTTTTCATTAGTTGCCAGCTTAACCATCGCCGGGAAAAGAAACTTTCTTGTTTTCAAGCACGGTTGAAGTCGCGTGCTATTCGAAGTGGGTTTACCAGTTTGTTAGAAGAGCCATCGCTGTTGCAGCCGCGCGCGCGACGAAAAACTGCACATTGTGACCATGGTTCAAAAACTGTGTTCTGGACTAAAGACTGTGACAAGTATAAAGAAATCACTGTTTCCAGTTTTACACAGTCAATCACTGTGTCAGTGATTTCGTTCTTCCATTCGAACTCACGAGTCATCGCCACATACAATCGCGCAAAGACCGGTTCACACTACATCGAGTGCGCGAGACGCGCGCTTCTATGATGCCCGCGAAATACGCACATACGCGCGAGTGATCGCGTTCGCATTGTTCACATATCGGCGTGCGTATTTGGAGGAAGCCAATCATGGACGGTCATGCAAAAGCATTGATTAACCAATGACAGCGGTCGACTTATTTTACTGTAATGTATATGTCCTTCATTTTGATAAGTTGTGTGTTGGAAAAGTTTTGTTTTGTAAATCTGTGCGATTATTATTAATTTTAAATCAACTAACTTGTGGGTCTGGCAACAAGCGGCTGCGGATAGTAATTTTTTAATTATCTAAATCATTTCTTAATTCGAAGATATCTGATTGTGCAGCTTTTGATTATAGTAATAGAAACGGTTCGTTCTTTATATTTCCGAGAGAAAACTTTCCAGCATGTCATGACATTGGTAAACATCTAATTGAAAAATACTGTAGAACAAAAATTTGTTTCATTACCAAGAAAATATATGCCCAATTGAAAGAAAAAAACGGAAACATAAAATGTGGAAGCCGAAGTATGAGAGTGAAAATACTGTCTGAAGTCGTTGTTTTATTTATAAAATGTCCGAATTATTTATTAATTATTGTTTTATATATTATTTATGTATTAAAATGTTCAAGTTACTTTTTAATAATTTTAAAACTAGTTAAGTACTTTATACTGTACAGCAAACGCCTACATTATTTTTGAAACTTGCCTAAGCAACTTCAGAAAAAATGATTTATACAGTGTAATTTTTATCACGAAAATTTTTGATAATCTATCTTCCCTTAGCAGTAATGGTAACATTGTTTTTCCTACCATATCTAAATACCAGTAAGTTATTAACGCTGCTCCATTTAACGCTGTTTCTATATAACGCGTTTTTTTCGAACTCTATATTTCAAATCGTTATACATAAATCCGAAATCGCAGGAATTTGTTACATTGATACTCCTATGTCGTCTCACAGTGCGTTTGATATCAGTGCAGTGCAATACACACGAAAGTCTGCTGCGATCAGAGTTTATATTTATGATCGGTCATCAATATTATTTTACAGTAATAAAAATAACAATTATCCCATTTTAGTTTTAACCTGAATGCTGCCACTTTAAACTATAGTTCCTTGAAGTTAGAACGTTATTCTTTCATCAATATTTTTTCGTTATTTATAGTTTACTGCAATCTGATTACTGCTTTTTGTTCTTAAAACTTTTTATTTTCTAATTTTAAGAATTTTTTCACGAATGATTTATGAATACAAATCGATATTAGCAATAAAAAAATGTCTCTAATTAATGTAATACAATAGTAATAATAGGCTACATGTTACAAAAAAAAAATAAAAAAAATGCTATGTATATATTTTTTATTCACTGTCCTGTTTCACCTATCCTCATTATTTACGTGTTAAAATGACCTTGTATAACGCTGTTTCATTTAGTGCTTTGTTTCTTTGGAACGTATCCCCGCGTTAAACGGGGTCATACTGTATTTCCAATTTTTTATCCGGAATCTTTTTATTATTTTTAAGGCATAACTGTAATAAATAATTCTTGAGTGATTACTGTTTTCGCATAAGTTTTAAATATGTATAATAAAACGGGAAAAGAGAATTCTGTTTAGAATCGGTAACTATATCTGAGTTTCGCGTAAAGCCCGGTTCACACTACAGCGAGTAAGCGAGACGCGCGCGTCTACGATGCCACGCGAAACACGCGCGAGTGATCGTTTCGAAAGTTAAAACGTTTTTCTTTCATTAATATTTTTTCGTTGTTTATAGTTTATGCAATCTGATTACTGTTTTTTGTTTTTAAAACTTTTTAAAAACAAAAAACAGCGAGTAAGCGAGACGCGCGCGTCTACGATGCCACGCGAAACACGCGCGAGTGATCGCGTTCGTATTGTTCACATACCGGCGTGCGTATTTGGAGGAAACCAATCCTGGATGGCCATGCATATGCACCGATTAATCAATGACAGCGGTCCACTTATTTTACTATAGTGTATAGGGTCCTCCATTTTAACAAGTTAAATGTGGGAAAAGTTAACCAATCATGGATGGCCATGCATATGCACCGATTAATCAATGACAGCGGTCGACTTATTTTACTATAGTGTATAGGGTCCTCCATTTTAACAAGTTAAATGTGGGAAAAGTTTTTTGTAAATCTGTGTTATTGTTATTAATTTTAAATCAACTAAGGGTTTAATTAAGGAAGCTCGACGATAATTCACGAAAAATATATTAAAATTATATTTAAACTTTTATCGATAGCCTAAAAATGTGATTATTTTGATATTACAATCGGTATGCTATATCGGTATGCTAATTAATCACACATTTGCTTTATTTTGCAGAAAAATATGTAATAAGTCTAGAGTTATAACTCCTTATAAATATGATGATCTGTTATATACAAACTATGCATCAATAATTCAAACTACAAGACTAAAATTGAGGTTGAAATCAAACAATGATTTCTATTGGTTCACTTAGCGTGTATTCGCGTGCGTTTAGCGCGCGAGTCTATTCGGCAGACTCGCGCGAATATTGACGCTTGAAATCAAACAATGATTTCTATTGGTTCACTCAGCTTCGTCGTCATAGACGCATGCGTTTAGCGCGCGAGTCTATTCGGCAGACTCGCGCGAATATTGACGCGCGCTAACGAGGTCACTACCGTTGCCATGGTGACCTTCGCGGTTAAACGCGCGTCTCTCGCGCACTCGCTGTAGTGTGAACCGGCCTTAAGACATGATGTCTCAAACATGGCAGCATTCAAGTCGTGTCCGTATTTCTCTATAGGAGCATAGATAAGGTGGCCAACCGTCCTCCTTTAGGGAGGACAGTCCTTCTTTTGCAAGTTCTGTCCTCCCTCGAAAAGTGTCCTCCTACATATCGTCCTTTTCCTTATGTTGAATTTTTATCTAAAGAAATGTCGGACATTAAAATAGATGATAAAATAGATGTCAAACATTAAAATTCTCTTTGAAGAAATTAGAAGACTGAATATATATTTAAATTCTGAAAAATTAATACAATGGAACCGGCCTTAAGACATGATGTCTCAAACATGGCAGCATTCAAGTCGTGTCCGTATTTCTCTATAGGAGCATAGATAAGGTGGCCAACCGTCCTCCTTTAGGGAGGACAGTCCTTCTTTTGCAAGTTCTGTCCTCCCTCGAAAAGTGTCCTCCTACATATCGTCCTTTTCCTTATGTTGAATTTTTATCTAAAGAAATGTCGGACATTAAAATAGATGATAATTGTCTCTTTGAAGAAATTAGAAGACTGAATATATATTTAAATTCTGAAAAATTAATACAATGGGAAAATGAACATGTTAAAATTAATAAATGATGGGTGGAAATATTCAGCCATTTCAAAAATGAACATATTCCATGTGAAAATTTATTTATTCTTGTTCAATTCAGATTTTGCTTTCCTAGAACTAATGCAGCAGTTGAAAAAGTTTTTTCAATTGCTAATGGATTTTTGGACAGTGAGAAATCGAGATTGAATGTTGATACTCTAGCTGCAGCACTTGACGTTAAATTCAATATGAAGGACATTTCTTGTTCAGATGTTTCTAATATATTGTTAAGAGATGATATATTGACAAAAAAAATATTCATTCAATGGAAAATAACTCATTTAAATAATAATGAATAGGCATGTCAGCATAATTACAATATAAAATGCTATAAATGTTTTATTGTGTATTTATCATATTATAGTTTTGCTATAGATGTTTTTATTGTGTATTTATCATATTATAGTGTATTATTGTTGCAGTGAATAAAATTTTCTTTTATTTATGATATTTTTCTTCTTCAATTAATTTATGTTCTCCTTTTCATTGTAAAAAAGTTGGTCACCCTAGCATAGAGTGAATTTAGTACAAACATGTTTGATGGAATAAAGCTTTTAACAGAATAAAGCGTAATTTTTAAATACAGCCAGGCAGCTGTACTTTTATATTGGTTAATTTTCAGTGTTATTCCCCTATGTCTCAGCGTTTTTGGACCACCGTTATAGCGTCTACCAGAGTAAAAAACGTGCGCGTAGAATGCACACTGTAGGATAGAGGGGTAGTGAAAATATTTAGAGAGGGCCTGAAAATTGAATTGCGCCTGGGGCCTCCGAAATGTTAAATCCGCCACTGCTTGTTTTGTGTTATTTATAAATTCTTATTAAATGTTTATCTGCCACCCGTCCTTGACTTCATGCCATTTTCTACTTTAGGATATAGGGGTAGTGAAAATATTTAGAGGGTGCCTGAAAATTGAATTGCGCCTGGGGCCTCTGAAATGCTAAATCCGCCACTGCTTGTTTTGTGTTATAAATTCTTATTAAATGTTTATCTGCCACCCGTCCTTGACTTCATGCCATTTTCTAAACTTGTGTCTCAAGGTGAATATAAAAACTTCTTACTACATATGTATAAATTCATAAAAAAAACTTGCTATTGGCGACGCGGCGCTGCAGGATGTAACGCGACATACATTCCACCAGCAAGTAATCTACCATTTATTTAGTATGACATTTATACAGGGTGAAGAAAAACGTCGTCGTAAAATTTTGTGTAACTATTGGTGTTTTATTTATAAATTGGATACATCAGGGGCGGGTCGTTAACTTTGGGGGCCCTGAAATAACATGGTTTGGGAGTTTACCCAATTAATCCAAATTAAAGCAAGTTTGGGTTAGTTGTGGCGACTCATTCGCCATTTTGTCGAAAAATGTTTTCTTTACTCTTTTTTAAATAGGAAATAGTCAACAGACATTGAAGAACTTTTTTATTTTACTTGATGCACTTGGGATATACCAATTTTATATATAGTTATAATGAAAAAGATTTTGTTTACATAACATCATCAAATATAAATAAAAAAATAAATTGTATTAGGTATTACTTTTAGTAACAAAACAATTAAGTATTTTCTAGTCGTTATATAATGTATGTATTTTTAAAGGTCATAATATACAGAACGCGACGCGAAGCGAAGCGGAGCAAAGCAGACAGAAAAATTTGTGTCCTTCGCTTCGCGTTGCAACTGCGCCACAGCCAGTCTACATTATAGCCGAGTTATTTTTCATGTTTCATGGATTTGCCGATTCGTTTGCAGAGTGTGACCGTATATTTTTGGCATTTTTTAAGCCCATGTCATATAGACATGGGCTTAAAAAATGCCAAAAATATGCCATAATTCATTGTATGAAACAAATTTTGTATCTGAATCCCAACCATACAGTTGAACTCCCTCCATTCTCCAATTATATAAAGCATTCGTTTCAATTGGTTGATTGCTTCCTTCGCGTCTAGTCGCACCGTATTGTTCGCGTGTGCTGATTGGTCAAAGTTCAGTTTTTTCATCTCTTTTCACGGGGCTAATCGCGTTAACTCGTGCAGTCGCACGGAAAAAGCTAGTCGAAGACACATTGTACGCGCGTAACCGCGCAAAGTTTCTTTCTTATGCTTCGCTTCGCGTCGCTTTCAATGTTAAAGAGAAACTTTTCTACATTTTTGCGCTGAACATTCTTTTATTTGATCACCACATTGTAATTCTTTGATTAAATCATAGTTTATGGAAATAACTGATAAACAATTTAATACTTTCATTCGTCACTGTTGACCTATATTTTTTCTATATAGTACATCCTAGAGAAGGATCGCTGCGCCTCACAGCTGGTGATTGACAACCCCAAATTTTCTTCTATAATTTATTTTTTTCTTAAATTTTTAATTTAAATTGTTTAATTTTCGAAAAGAAAGCTATTTTCTTAAATAAAATTTAAACGATTATCAGATGGGATTATTTTGAATCGCGGAAATTCCATGCTTTGGTTGAATCAGGTGACGTGCTGTGACTTTCAAGAAGTAATCCAGTGTTAAGGAATTTTGTTTTTGTTTAACATGCGACTTCGAATTCAAATACAGTATATTATATGCGTAGTATTCATTCCTCCAGATTTAATTAACGTCGACAAAATGATAGATTACCTGCTAGTGAGACGTGCCGCGTCGGATCCGGCAGCGCTGCGTCGCCTATAGCAAGCATTTAATGAACATATACATACGTTCCTATATCACGATATACATATCGACTAACGAGTCGTTGGTTTAAAGATTCGTGTTAATCGATCTCTACATCGTGATCTGGGAACATATGTATATATTCATTAAAAAAGCTTGCTATTGGCGACGCCGCGCTGCAGGATGCAACGCGACATACATTCCACTAGCAAGTAATCGAGGCCTACCTGCCTCGATTAGTGCGAATAATTGGTTCCACGAATTTCTTGTACTAATCGAATTCGCACTTATCGAAGTATTAACTCTATGGAAAATATGGTAATTGGTTCTTTGGATCATTGTTTTTCATGGGCTATTTTATATCTGCAATTGTCTCAGGGCACCTTTCAGACAGGTATGTATAATAAGTATTATCTAAAAGTAAATAATAAAATAAATTTTACTAATTCAACAATTAATTTGAAATTGTTCTGAAACTTTCAATATTAATTTATTTCTAATTTCTAGATATGGAAGGAGAACAGTTTTCTTATATGGGATTGTTATTCATTTAATATTTGGTATTCTTTGCATGATTTCTCCTTATTATTGGATGTTCGCAGCATTTCGTTTTCTACTATCCTGTGGCAGAATTTCATTTGCCTTATCTTTTTCAGTTTTAGGTAAGTGAAATATCATTATAATTTTCTCCTCTGCTTTCCTCTTGTATCTCCTATGCTTCGATGAATTTCTAGAGTATATGCGATTCGTTTGAACGATGCGTCGACAATCATATCTAATTGCAAAGTACAGTTTTTCAAAGAATTAATCTACAATCATTTGAATTATTATTATTATTATTTTGGTTACTACGCAGCTAATTTTTTAGCTTTAGCGATTAGAATATATTCATCGGCATTTTTGAAGTCTATGAATGCAGTTTTGAATGGAGGGAAAATATTTGTTTTCTCGTATTTTTGCATATTTCTCCTATTTATATATTTGAAAGTTTTATTGTTTAAGTTAGTGATTTAACCGATACTTCAATATATTTGTAATGGATAAAATTATTTCAATTTTTTAATCGATGCATTTATTTCGATATCTTTATTGATATTGTTATTATCAGATAGTGAAATTAAATTTTATTGTTTGTTTCAATATATTTGTAATCGATAAAATTATTTCAATTTTTTAATCGATGCATTTATTTCGATATGTAATAAATTTCGATATCTTTATTGATATTGTTATTATCAGATAGTGAAATTAAATTTTATTGTTTGGTAAAGAATTTTGAAGAAATTCTCCCCTTTAATCTTTTAATACAAATATTAGTATTGATGGATAGTTTAAAATGTTTGGATACATATTCCTATCCTATATTTATAGTACAGTTTAATTTAATTTTATATTTTAATTCTTTAATTTTTTAAATCATTGCTGCAAGAAATTTCCTTGATTTTGTTTCCTCAGAAGAAGTTTAGAAGGAATCGTATTTGAGAGCTAAAACCAGAATTTTTTTAAATAATAATTATCTTTATAATAAAGCAACAATTTCTATCACAGATTTAAATAATTAATTTTTTTTCATTTATTAATTAAAATTTATTTTCTGAAATTTTTGATATAGAAATTATATATTTTTCAGATGATTATTGTGTACTATTAAAGTATGGAGTAGTTCGAAATAAATACAATAATTACGTTTTTCTATTATTAACTTGTTTCCTATACCAGATGATTATTGTGTACTATTAAAGTGTGGAGTAGTTCG
Organism: Olivierus martensii; assembly: GCA_000484575.1. Taxonomy (NCBI): domain Eukaryota; kingdom Metazoa; phylum Arthropoda; class Arachnida; order Scorpiones; family Buthidae; genus Olivierus; species Olivierus martensii. The sequence goes on from AYEL01069896.1 coordinate 14,269, forward strand.
AAATAAATACAATAATTACGTTTTTCTATTATTAACTTGTTTCCTATAATTATTGTTTCCCGAGAAATATTTCTTACGATTATGCATATACGGAAACTGTTATGGAAAATTGCTTGTCTTGATTTCATAAAGTAATTCCTCTAAATTGTTACCTAATTTTATCAGTCATAGCTTGTTTCATTCAGTAACCATTGTGCCTCCTCCAACATAAATTTTGCTACATTCAATTGCGAAGGAATAGCATAAATTTGGATTTAATTTACTCACCTGAGAGATCAGAAATCAAACAAAAACGGAAAAACTAATTATATATCTTAAGAAAGAAACAGAAACTTTACAATGTTAATAATTTAAAAATTTCTTCAATGAAAAATACGAAAGTTTCATAAGTTCAAAAATTTTTGCATATTATTAAGACTTAATTAAAATATTAGGTGTTACAAACACGTATTTCACATATACTGTATATTTCAATATAAAATTTTACGTAATAATACATAATTATGACTTTGCCATAAAAACCCTTTAGTTACAGAGTCCGTTGGACGAAGAAATCGTGAAACTGTCTCAGCATATCAATCAACTGGCTTTAGTGTAGGAATACTCATTTTCTCAGGAGTTGCCTGGTTCTTAAAGAATTGGTATTATTTGCAGCTGTTTTGTACATTGCCTTCTATATTTTTGATAATATTTTGGAGGTAAATCAATTGGCTTTAATGTAGGAATGCTCATTTTCTCAGGAGTTGCCTGGTTCTTAAAGAACTGGTATTATTTGCAGCTGTTTTGTACATTGCCTTCTATATTTTTGATAATATTTTGGAGGTAATTCAATTTGTTTATTTTTAATTTTATGAAAAATTATTTGAATTTATTTGTATATGTTTCGAAAAGAATCATCCCAGAATCACCAAGATGGCTACTGACTCATGGAAAATTGTACGAGGCAGAAATAGTTATAAGAAAAATAATGAAAGTAAACGGAAAAGATACAACAGATTTATCTGAACCACTCAGAGTTTTAACTTCTAAAATAAAAACCGTAGGTATATTTTCATTAAAGAAAGTAAGACCTTGTGATTATTCTGTGATGATAGGTGATATAATTTATTATATTAATATTTTCCAAACTAGAGTAAGAACTTGTGATTATTCAGTGATGATAGGTGATATAATTTATTATATTAATATTTTCCAAACTGAATATGATTTATTTATGTATATTTTCATTAAAGAAAGTAAGAACTTGTGATTATTCTGTGATGATAGGTGATATAATTTATTATATTAATATTTTCCAAACTAAAGTAAGAACTTGTGATTATTCAGTGATGATAGGTGATATAGTTTATTATATTAATATTTTCCAAACTGAATATGATTTATTTTGTTATATGTTTGAAAATTCATATTACATATGTATTATTAGAGAAAAAACACTAGCAAAAATATTTTTGTAATGTTATTTATATTATTTTAATTTTCAGGATGATAAGAAAAACTATTCATTCAAAGATTTGTTTCGTAATAAAGATTGGACTAAACTCACACTTATTTTATTCATTATTTGGTAAGTTTAATCACACTTTGTATAAGCCTAAATATAATTTATTTTTTTAATGGAAATAATGTGATAGTATATGATAATATAGTGTACTGTACCACAATACAATCATAACTAATACGGACTATAGTATTGTAAAAGTACAAAATGATGAAAGATATGTAATTTTTATAACATGAAGTGAACGTTACTATTTTAATTAGATAAATATCAGGTATATATCAGACTATATAACTATAAAAAATTTGTGACAATACTAGTCATATGATTAAAAATTTCAAAAAATTCGTCTCATCATGTGTGTTGGTCTGCTCGTAGTGAATTTTTAAGTGACTCCCCAAGTATACCGATCATATGATTCCAAGGTATTATTAAAGATAACTTTACCTAATCGAATCATAAATGAAATAAATAAAAGATTAATTAATTAAATTATAGAGTTTTACTGATTTCAAATCCCAGATGTCTTTTAAAATTAAAATTATAATGGCGAATATAATAAAAGAATTATTAGAATTATTGTGATTTCAATGTTTTCCTTTTGGTTCTATTTAACTTCTTCATAATATAAAAGATATTATAGAAATATTTTGATATAATGATATTCTTTGACATAAATTAATTAAATTATAGAGTTTTACTGATTTCAAATCTCAGATGTCTTTTAAGATTAAAATTATAATGGTGAATATAATGAAAGAATTATTAGAATTATTGTGATTTCAATGTTGTCCTTTAGGTTCTAGTTAACTTCTTCATAATATAAAAGATATTATAGAAATATTTTGATATAATGATATTCTTTGTTTTAAAATATTAATTTAATCTTTATATACAATTCATGATTAATAAGAGTACTTGTTAAATCGATATCGCGAAACAAACAAATTCTATGATGTGTACCTATGAGCATATTAGTCGTTATGATATAAATCAAACTCAGGATTAAAAGTTATTAAATTTTATATTTTATATTATTCAGTCAGTAGTATCTGTGATAAACATAAATACAGTAATGATAAGTCAGGAATGAAAAAATAAATTTAATGTTTAAATTATCTATATGAGATTGAAATAGCAACGAAGCACATTTGTAATATATAAACAATTATCTATACAAGATATCTGTATACTTTTAATACAAAATATGAATAATTATGTATGTAATATATTCATTCAGAGCCAGATGTATAATAAATGATATATTCATTCTATAATATATTCATAGAATGAATATATCATAACCAGGATCCGTATATATTCATTCGTATCCATATAACAGGCATTATCTGCATCATTAAATCCTAGCAATATAGATTAAAATTTTAGATTATTCAGTCAGTAGTATCTGTGATTATTCAGTCAGTAGTATCTGTGATATTTTAGATTATTCAGTCAGTAGTATCTGTGATATCTGTGTGAATGAAAAAATTAATTTAATGTTTAAATTATCTATATGAGATTGAAATAGCAACGAAGCACATTTGGTAATATATAAACAATTATCAATACATGATATCTGTATACTTTTAATACATAATATGAATAATTATGTATTCAGAGCAAGATGTATAATAAATGATATATTTATTCTATAATATATTCATAGAATGAATATATGAATATATTCTATGAATATATGAATATATGAATAATTCTATGAATAATAGAATAATATATTCTATGAATAATTCTATGAATATATGAATATATTCATAGAATGAATATATCATAACCAGAATCTGTATATATTCATTCCTATCCATATAACAGGCATTATCTGCATCATTAAATCCTAGCAATATAGATTAAAATTTTAATTGCAAGGGGGCCAGTGGTGTCTGCACCTTACGACGGCCCCACGCCACGGTTGGGCCCGCAGGGGTCCCAGGCAGGTGGGACCCGGTTTCATTTCCCCGGTGGGCCCACAGCCAGTGCGAGTGGGCCCGCGGGGGCCCCCAGGCTCGTGGTATCCGGTTTCATGGGCCCAAAAGCCCGTGGGGATACAAAACCCCCACGAGACATGGGCTCACTAGGGCCCCGTGGGGTGGGACTGCACCCACCAGGGATCAAGAGGCCCCCGTCGGATGGGGGCCCACCCCCAACGAGCCCGGTTTCATCTTTCCGGTGGGCTGCATCCAGTTTCATCTCCCCACGGGCATCGGGTTCCCATGGGGTGGGGCTGCACCCCCATGATGAGTGGAGTCTGCACCCTACGGGCCCCGTGCCCCCGACGGCCTTACGCCACGGTTGGGCCCGCAGGGGCCCAGGCCCGTGGGACCCGGTTTCATTTTCCCGGTGGGCCCACAGCCCGTGGGAAGATGAAACCACCACGGGCCATGGGCCCACGGGGGCCCCGTGGGATGGGGCTGCACCCACCAGGGACCAGGAAGCCCCCGTCGGGTGGGGACCCATCCCCAACGGGCCTGGGCCCTTGGGTCCCGGTTTCATCTCCCCTGTGGGTTAGGTTAATTAGATTACGCCGCCATATCCTCATGGGATATACTGTATCTGGCCCCACCGGGGATCAAGAGGAGCCCGTCGGATGGGGGCCCACCCCCAACGAGCCCGGATTCATCTTTCCGGTGGGCTGCACCCAGTTTCATCTCCCCACGGGCATCGGGTTCCCATGGGGTGGGGCTGCACCCCCATGAAGGGGGTAGTTTACAGCATGATAAATGGTTATAATTTCTTTGTGTGATAAAATATAAGCAAATTTCATTTGAGATATGTAATATATCACCATCGTAATTATGGGTGTAGAACAGGCTTAACTGCAAATTCAACATAAAATTTCCTTTAAAATAAAACATCCACTGAAAAGGTTAAATAAGGTGTGAAAAGGTTAGCTGAACAGTATCCTGTATCATAATCAGTAATAATTCTTTTAGCTAAGTAATTCTGTAAAGACCAATAATAGTAATGCAGGTAAGTTATCTGTTGCCCCTTTCTTTGACACTGAGCGCCATCTATTGATATTTATTGTCATAAAATAAAAATTCGGCCCCTAGGGCCCTAAAACATGGCCAAACAAAAAAAAGATCTATTGTCGCAGACTTCCGAGAATTAGACCTTTCTAACCATACCTAATTTATAGAAATTGGTACAGTGGTTCGTCCGAAAAAGGGACTCCAGAATGTCACGTTTGACTAATTATAATGTAGAAGATTATTAATAATGGTTATCCTCTAGAAAAATATTCAAAAATTAAAAAGAGAAAAGAAGTTAACAGAATAACATAATATGACATAATTGTACAATCATTCTACCATTCAAAATAGTATTGGAACATGTAAAAAGGACAAAAATTAATTAATAAAAATTTTTAGTTTTCATGGTAAGAAATTATGGTTTCTTCTCTTTTCGAATACATTGAAAAGAAATAAAAATATCGAAACTACCAGGATGATTAAGTAATAAGTAATATTACTTTCTTGAAATATTTTAGAATAATATTGTACTTATATGTAGTTTTATGGATAAAACTATGAACGAATTTTTGTTTGCTCTGTTTTGACACACAAAAAAAGAAACATATTATTGAAGAATGCTTACAGATTAAATGATACGAAATATCAACAGTATTTATGATACTGAATTATATTAGATAACAATTTAATAAATATATATTAATTATCACTGTAATAAGTAAAATATATATAAATATAATTTTTTATTTATATTAAATTTGGTTCATTATTGAATTATATATTTAGATATTCACAAATATATTATTAATAGATATAATTGAAAAACTTATATAAAGGTGATTATGCAAAGTTAGATCCAACGTTTTAAATATAGGGCTTATACAATGAGAATGATTGTGGAAGATATTAAAAGTTAAGTTACTATTTGCATGATATTTCGAAAGAAAAACTGAAAAATTCCAAAGTGACTAATGTTTCAGTTTGGCAATTGTGACTAAACGGTGAGAATGCAAAATGAAATATTAAAAGTGAGAAAGTTGCTAATAAGATTCAAACTAGAGTAAAAGCTAAACTTTAAAAATTCAATAATGGAGGCCAATTTCACAACAAAATAGTATAATAGGAAATTAGTTTTAGAAATATTTAAGTAACACGCGAATCCAGAGAAATCGGTATATCTTTTGTCTGGAATTTAAAATTCGGGGTTTAATATATCGATTCTTCATGTAGAATAAATGGGAGTATTATGGAATAGCATTGTATCTCGAACATGAGGCGTGTTATGAAACTGCAATAATGGACAATTTTTAATATTAAGTGGAAAAATACTTTGGCGTCAGTTTCAGTTTCCTCGGTAGGAAGCATAACGCTTTAAAACAGAGAACTTGTTTTCAACAATTTTTGCGCCATCTGAAATCATCGGATCTGCAAAGACTACAGATAACATGATAATTGTTTTATGAGTTTGATAAGAGTATTTATGAAGCACCTTTCATAATATCTCTTCGTATTTTGAGGGATTTTGCATCTATTGGAGTAGGTTTCGTTCAAATATTATGCTATGGATGGTGACAATATGGAATACTATTCCATATGGCCACATTTAGTTCTACTACTTTTTTTATTTATTTATTCGTATGGGAAAGATTACAGCAAAAAAAGGTGACAAAATGGCAAGACACAAAAGCAACGGACGAGACCGGTTCATAAAGTACAGTACAGTCCAGAGATTCAAGCCATCTCAATAATATTTATGTTATCGTTTGATCGAATAAAATTTAAATAAACAAGTGATCAGATTACCTTCTAAATTAGGATAATCTATAAACTATTCTAAGGCTATTTTATTTTTTCTAGTAGGATATCATTATGCCTAAGCGAAAATCTTTATCATCCAACAGGAAATTATACAAATATTGAATAAAAACAATTCTAATACTCTTGGAGATTACCTAAAAGAAAATACTTTTTCTAGTTATTTGAAAATGGAATATTATTCTATTTAATCCACACCGTTTGAACAATATGGAATTTGCAACTTTAAATATTTTTTAAATTATATGATAGATATATAACTACGGCAACCATGTTTAAAAATCTTATATGGGAATGTCCATAAAAGCTAATGAACCATGTAAAATTTTTTATAACATATTAAAAAAAGTATTTCATAATATCACAATTGGAAATGTGAATAGAGTTACTCTATTCACATTTCCGATCTGGTAATTTTTCGATATTTAGGACTCGTTAATTCAATTACAAATTTCCGATTATATTAAACAATATAAATTTTTATGGGAATATTTTCTTCTCTAATATGACTAGGATTGCACCTATATCACTGTCATTATTACTCTATCTCAGTGCTTCCCGACGAGAGATGCACGTCCCACAGAGGGCAATTTGATTTTTAAGGAGGGAAATAGAGAATGACTTATTAACAGTGAATTTTTTGCATTTCTTATAGTTCTAGGGATCTCATATACAGTATGTAAATATATATTGTGACATAGATTTTTAAATTTAAAATTAGAATGTACACGCTGGTTTTGAAACTTTATTTGATGTTTTATGATATCATTATTATTTTTTTGAACAATTTCTTAGTGATTTCTTCCTCAGTACTTCAACTGTCCTTTCCTTCTTTTACTTTTCTCTTTCACGGATGCCATGCTCTTTGGAAGTTATTTAGATCAAGTTAATGGAATTTTAGTTTCTTCCACTTGAATGGGAGTTCACTTTTTAAATAATCAAAATTATGTCACAGGGAAGCATCAGAATTTTAGAGATGCTTAGGTGGGGCATAGCCAGAAAAAGCCTGGGAACCACTGCTCTAAGTTGAAAAGTTTCCAACAAAAAATTATGGCGTTCACTTACCGATCTAAGTTTCTTCCTTGATATAGAAATTTCATTCGTATTGGTTTATCCACGAAAGCGCCACATATCCGCGTTTTTGGCTATAAATATCCTGACGCCACAGTCGCTCCGCGGACCCCACACTGGTGTCAGAAATTGGGATTATTTGAAGTAAAAGGGGAAAAACAAGGAACGACTTAAGTGTGGCAAGAGTTTAAACTTCAAAGATGGAAGGAGAGGCTTGAGTTGATGCAGTGACTCGTCCGGAGACGACAACGGGATCTTTCGGTGTTTTCGCCAGCATACTTTCAAGTTTTGGGGTGAACCTACTTCTCGTGCGACTGATTATTTCGACACGATTGATGAGATAGGTACTTTAGCCTCCTGATCGGACTGCCAAAAATTGGGGATCGCAAAATGCAGGCTGACAGGAATCGCTCGCGAATTTGCTTGGTATTGGTTTATTAACTACTGTATAGCAAAAAGATATCTGTGAGAATCGCGACTATATAATTGTATAGTGCGCATTTTCTCTATGATGAACTATTAATTATGAAAGAAATAAGTTAAAAAGAAAAGAAAAGTGAAGTGTAGATGGATCTAGTTTCTCCTTCCTTACGGAAAGTTCTCCCAATAAATAATACAAAAAATAGGATAAATTTAATATAATTATAAATAAAAGAAATAGTTTTGTAAAATAATATATAAACATCCTCAGGAAGATGTTAATTTAACGATAAACAATCGATTAATGTGTCTCGATTATCAGCAGAATTGTATATACAAAAACATAAGTCTCGACGAAACACGTGATATTATGGCGACGACGCGAGATTAAATTACGGGCAGGTATCGCCAGGAACGAAATAATGTAAACGAAAGGTTAACTTTTGTGAAAACAAAGTATGTGGGAAGGAGAAAAACAAAATACTGTAGATAAGAGTAAAAGTCCAAGACAGAGAGAGAGAGAGTCGAGAGAGTCGGAGAGAAGGTACCATAAAAGAAAGGTGTGCACCGAAAGCGGTCCGAGGATCCATTAAATATCACAAGTTGTGTTAGTGCATATGTGTACGCTGAAAGGAACTAAAAAGAAATAAAGGAAGAAATCGTCAATAAGAAAGAGAAAGAACTGTTCCAAGGAAAGGTCAATTTGTGTGTTCAAAGGACATTTTGACAACGAGGACTTTAAGGACTTTATTAATTTTTAAGGTATTTATCCTCCGTTTTATTGCAATGTGCTGCACCCTGTGTTCGGGTCAGCAACATTTGTAAAGTAAATCTCTCTCAATAAAGATCCAGGTTTGTTTTCAACCGTATCGTTGTCAGTCATTGCATCACTGGAGATATTTCTCCTCTCCGTCCTTATCCACGAAAGCGCCACATATCCGCGTTTTTGGCTATAAATATCCTGACGCCACAGTCGCTCCGCGGACCCCACACTGGTGTCAGAAATTGGGATTATTTGAAGTAAAAAGGGGAAAAAAAAACAAGGAACGACTTAAGTGTGGCAAGATTTAAACTTCAAAGATGGAAGGAGACGCTCGAGTTGATGCAGTGACACGTCCGGAAACGACAACGGGATCTTTCGGTGTTTTCGCCGGCATGCTTTCAAGTTTTGGGGGTGAACCTACTTCTCGTGTGACTGATTATTTCGACACGATTGATGAGATAGGGACTTTAGCCTCCTGGTCGGACCGCCAAAAATTGGGGATCGCAAAATGCAAGCTGACAGGAATCGCTCGCGAATTTGCTTGGCGAGATTTTAAAACAAAAGGTTTGACAGATTACAATGAGTTTAAGGCACAAATGATAAAGCGCTTTTCAAAGGTACCTTACACGATCAGACTGCAAAAATTTCAGTCGTGTGTGCAACAGAGGGGAGAAAATGTACAGACTTATGCAACCAAATTGCAGGCTCTCGGCGCAGAAACTATTATAGATATTGATAGCACGACAGAACAGGACAGAATTGTTGTCGAACGTTGTCAAAAAAAGGAGCTCGATGAAAGATTAAGAGTACAATTTTTAAACGGGATCGCGGATAAAATTAAGCGTAATGTATTATCGCACGATCCTAAAACATTTGACGAGGTGCTAATCGTAGTTACGCGCGAGGAGTTAATCGAGGAAGTAACCGGCAGACCGCGACCTTTTGTAAGGGGAATAGAACTTAGCGAGGACGATGCTATTGCAACAACATCTATTACAACTGAACTGAACACTCAAAATACTGACGAATTAAAGGCCGCGATAAAGCAAATTAACGACAAGTTGGAAAAATTAGAGCCCAAACGAGAGAATCCGATAAACTCACAATCACAAACGACTCCGATTCAAGCAACAGCGATAGAAAGTCGACAGATACCTCATTATGAACCGCAAATGCCGCCCCAACTCGTTGAATACGGTTGGTCCTCGCCGCGCTATACTTATAGATCTGCACAAAATCAAACTCAGATAAAGTGGCAATTTCAACCCCGATCTGGGATCACTCAGGGATATGAAAGAAGGTCTATGCCGAGATTTTCTACACCCCGAAATATGGGTTCGTCACGAGGCGGAGAACAACAACGGAGACTGTTCCCGACCTCACAACGGATGGCAGAGAGATGCCCGCATTTCGTTCGACCACAGAATTTTCAAGGCAACAATCGTGATCAGTACCGCAATAACAGAAATTCTTGACTAGACCACAGAATTTGAGGCAACAATCGTGATCAGTACCGCAATAACAGAAATTCTTGACTAGTGCTGATCCAGCCGAATACAAATCATCATGCGGAAACAAATAATAAGCGACAAATGCCTTCTCAGGCTGTTGTCTCGGTAAAGGGGCCAAATAAATGCAGCAACACTTACAGAAAATGGAACAGAATGCGATGTAAAGGAATGAGTGAAACAAAACTCGCTGGAGACGCGGATCCTAGTCTAAAATGCTTGAAAAATAATCGCTCAAGTTGTTTGACAATACATACGGGTGCTATAGTCACTTTACTTTCAAGAAAATTTGTAAATACCTTAAGAAAATGCTCAGTTCCTTCACGCGACTCACATATAGAACTGCAAAGTGTCACGGGCCATTTGATAAAAACGTATGGAAAATACGAGTTCGATTTTCAAATCGGATCATTAAAATTTAAGCACGATTGTTATGTTGTAGATTCACGGGTAACAATTCCGAATGACGGCATTTTAGGGCGCGATATCATTATCAAACATCATTTAACGATTTCTTTGCATAAATCTATGATTACACTGGCCAACGGTACGCAAATAAATTTTAAAGGCAAAATTTGTAATCGAGCGGCCGAGAGAGAGACCATTCGGCAAAATGCCTCTGGTCGTACGGAGAATGAACCTGATGAAAATCGGGATGACATTCAAACGAATCTCCGGCCTCATAACAGCAGTGATGACGCGAAGACCGTCTACCTGTTGGAAGACAAAGTTATACCACCCATGTCGGAAGTTATTGCGTTGGCGAAGGTTAGGGGAATTAATCAGAAAAATCGGATAGGTGTAATAGAGTCGGAAATTTTGAACGAATCTGGACTAATCACGATGGATGTGTTAGTCAAAACGAAATTAAAGGGTAAAGTACCCGTTAGGATTATGAATGTTACAACTAGTTCAAAGAAATTGAGCAAACATGAACCCGTAGGAAAATTTATGCATGCGATCGAGGAAACAAAAGAGCAGATTGATACCGACAGATCGGGAAGAGCCGCTGCCGCTGTAAATATGACGCAGAAAGATTTTGGAGATCTTTTTGATTGGACTAAGTTGGAGAAAGACAAAAAGAAACCGTTGTTAAATTTATTATACAAATATAGACATGTATTTGCGACAAACAATTACAATTTAGGATATTGTGATATTGTTGAACATCAGATAAATACAGGCACTAGCCAACCAATCTATTTGCCGCCGTATCGAATTCCTTATGCGCAGCGGGAGAAAATGAATGAAATAGTCGAGGAGATGTTGCGAAACGAAATTATAGAGCATTCAAGCTCTCCTTGGAGCTCTCCAGCACTCCTTGTCTGGAAGAAAGATGGAACTTTTGACTACAGAAAACTAAACTGCGCATGTGCACAAGATCCGTTTCCGATTCCGTTAGTGTCGGAAAATCTTAGTCTGATAGGAAGAGCTAGATATTTTAGCACTATGGATACTCTTTCTGGGTTTTGGCAATTGCCTTTGGCTACCGAAAGCCGCCCAAAAAGCGCCTTTTCGACCCCTGACGGCCATTATCAATTTCTGCGCATGCCTATGGGCCTTAAAAATGCCCCCGCAAGTTGGCAAAGAGCTGCCAGTCACATACTACATGGCCTGAGAAATAAGATTTGTTTAAATTACCTCGATGACATCTTAGTTTTTAGCCAGGATTTTGACAGTCATTTGGAACGGCTGGAAGTAGTTGTTAGATGCCTAGGAGAGGCAGGAATTAAACTAAAACCTAAAAAGTGTCACTTCTTGCAGCGACAAATAAAATTTTTGGGTCACGAAATCTCTGAAGAAGGTATTAGGCCAGATCCGGCCAAGATAGGCAGCGTAGTAAATTTTCCATGTCCAAGGAATGATTCAGAATTGCGTTCATTTCTAGGACTGACCGGATATTATAGGCGACACATTAATGCTTATGCAAAAGTCGCTATTCTATATTCTATCTGCTACCCATCTAAAAAAAATTCATGCGCCCATCGCACTGTAAAAATTTTTCGTTGCGCACTTGCTTTCAAAAAAGTTGGCCACCACTGCTCTAATAGGAATAAAGGAAAGGTTTTTATGACAATAATTCACGATCATGCTATCATAAAAACAAATATCGGAAGAATAACTGATTATTATATACACAATAGAAAGCAAATTATTTTAAATTTTGGAATTTTAATCTGATATTAATTTTAATCACCAAAGATTATTTACGATCGGATTAAGACAAAAACGATTCAGAGACATTTATGTTTCAAATAGTGTAACTGTAATACGACATCGATATTTAGTATCTTATTTTATGGTATTAACGATCGGATTAAAACAAAAACGATTCAGAGACATTTATAAATGTTTCAAATAGTGTAACTGTAATACGACATCGATATTTAGTATCTTATTTTATGGTATTTTTGTAAATTTATAATCAATCAAGATAAAAATTAGCTAATATTTCTTTAGATCAGATCGATTTTGCTCGCTATATGCAGGAAGTTGATTGTTATACGAAAAATTTTTGTATGAAAATTTAGATAAATGAAATTTGGTCGTCATAATCGTAATCTCAGAATATCCATACTCGTTATAATCGATTTTTACTGTATAAATAAGTAGTCTATACTTATTTCGCCAATATATATATAACCTTCACGCGTACAGGCCGAAAAACCCTGGATATAACAATCTTTAAAAAATAGCTTTAAAAATACAGACTATCTGAAATAAAGATATCCGGTATAGCCTTTATCCTATTTATTATGTTTATAGAGTTTTCTAAAATTCAGAAACAATACAACACAAAAATATGGATTTCATCTAGTTTATCATGGATTTCCTTATTCTTTATATCTTCAAGAAAAACTATTTTCTTATATGATAAAATAAAAAAGTAATGTAATCAAGGATTCATGTCTGTCTTGATCTCAACTTTTCTAACTTTTCTTAAAACAACTAAAATTATAAATGATCAGTCATATCCCAAATTAACCATTTAAAATCTATTATTCATGACAGCAGACTGGATGATGGTAAAGCTAGTTCAAATGCTATCCTTATTTCAAATCATACAACGGAAGAAGAAACCCAGAACTAATTTTAATATACCAAATTAACCATTTAAAATCTATATTCATGACAGCAGACTGGATGATGGTAAAGCTAGTTAAAATGCTATCCTTATTTCAAATCATACAACGGAAGAAGAAACCCAGAACTAATTTTAATAATGAGCTCACAACCATTCATCTCGCCCTTAAGAAGTTCCCAACACTCACTCCATTTGGATCCTTATAGACAATAAGAGCTCAATTCAGCATCTAACAGACTACTAAAATATTCATGATAAAATTTCAACAGATTATTTTGGAATTTACTAAAATCTGTAACCTGTAACATCTATAATAACTGTATTAAAATTTATAATCTAATAATAATTTCATATAAGACTTGAGTTAAATGACGAAATATACTGCTTCGTCAATTAGCTCATGCGAAAGGCATGTCAATTTACCTCCCTTATCACACACTAATATGCACATAATGAAACATATAATGAAAGAAAACAGCTTGCTAACAATAGCCATCTTTCTTCTCTTTCCCATCATTTTGATACCTATTCAAGATCATAAATCAAGACTAAACGTTCAAACTTACTAAAAAGGAACAGCCAGAAATATCCATGTTTAAAACAGGATACTTAAAATCACTCACTTTCATTCACAATACCAAAAATTTCCCCAATTATATCAACTGCAACATCCAACCCGCCAGTCCAGAGCATATTCTTCAATGTATTAAAGTTTCTACCAATAATCTATTTGAAAGACCTGATCTCGTCATCCAAAAATTGAATGACATTGCACTCATGGATCTTGTATAAGGACAGGAGATAAGAAATAACAGCATAATTATATTTTTATAATTATAGTACTATATTATATATTGTAAACATGAATAAATTTTATTTTATATTTATGTTATATTTAATTTACGAATATGTCTAAACAACATGACAAAAATCTTATTCTCAAATAAAGCTAATAGCTCTAATTTCGCAATTCTAATCACTTTGCATAACGTTACGCAAATTTAAATGTTAGGATAACAATATGACAAAAATCTTATTCTCAAATAAAGCTAATAGATCTAATTTCGCAATTCTAATCACTTTGCATAACGTTACGCAAATTTAAATGTTAGGATGTTAGCATCTATTATGAATTCAACACTTGAAACGAATAGAGCGAGAGAGAGAAGAAATTACCTTTTTTTTCTATAGATTATTACCAGAGCTATAAAATTTTTTATTAACGATAGTTAATAAAAAATTTTAAAATAAATAGTATCTTTCGATAGAACCCGCGTAACTTGACGTCAAGTTGGGACTACAAGAATTATTTCTGAAACGCGTAATCACGCGACACTAAAGGCTGAGTCTCACAAGCGTAAACGCGACATCAGTACGCTGACATAAATGCATCGCGCACGAAACGTCGAGCGTACGACGCGACATAAATAAACGACATCGTTTAGCTATTGGCTAATTTATCGTGATATCATTTGAAGTTAATGGTATCTTCTGTACTCGCCATATTGAATTACGAAATAAAACAATCTCTTTTCTGATTGAACGAATGGCCAATATACTCTTTGCGCAACGCATAAAGTTGAAGAAAAGTCATCTCTATCATAAGGCTGGAATCCACTATACCAGAAAACTGAAACGAGCAAAGTTATGTTTCAGGTTACTTTCAGTTTCTGCTTAAGCTCCACATAAACATAAAGTTCCATCGACTTGTTTATACAGCACCATCTAGTGTCCATATACATTTTCAGGTTGAAGGATGCACCGATGACTGATGGTCTGCCTGTCTAAACTATGACACCAACAACGAGTAAATTAAGAAGCAAAACATCAAAATTATAAGTCATTACCTTATTCCATCGACTTGTTTATACAGCACCATCTAGTGTCCATATACATATTCAGGTTGAAGGATGCACCGATGACTGATGGTCTGCCTCTCTAAACTATGACACCAACAACGAGTAAATTAAGAAGCAAAACATCTAAATTATAAGTCATTACCTTATTTAAGAATTGTATAATCGATTTTATTTAAAACAGAGAAAGAAATTAATAAAATAAGCGCTTTTTATTATTCGTAGCATTAAATGCGCAGAACCTAAAAGTCTTGAACTCTGCACACCGCCATCTTATCTACTGAATACTAAGCTCTAATTGGCTACGTAGTTAGACCTGAAACTGAAACGTTAAATTTATTTATACTGTAATTTCAGGTGGCTTTCTGGCCAAGATACGGCGTATAAACCAGAAGTTGCGTCACTTTCAGTTTCAGTTTCAGGTGTAGTGGATTCTAGGCCTAACGACGCAGTATCTAGCAATATACAGGAAGTGGCACCATCAGCGTCGATATGCTGACGTATTTGCGTCGCGTTTTACGCTTGTGAGACCCAGACTTAACATCGAAACTTAATCGAATCTAAACGTCGCTGTGGTTCGATATTCCATCAACTACACTATTATAACTAAACCTTCCCGCTTTTCTAGATTGACGTCACAGTTTCGTTTGAATAAAGAACCAGTTCAGTGAGCCAGATCACATGATTTAAGATGGAGGCATTCATAAATGTTTTTAGCAAAATTATCCACAAGTTTAATTGTTAGTGAAGTAAATGATACAAGAAACGATAATTATACTGATATATTGAAGCTCGCTGCACATTTGTATAAATTGAGCACCATTGAAGAAGATTGAACTTCGCCCCCCTGCGCATGCAATTAGAAGTCAACCCTACTCGTGAGATAGTTTAGATCGTGCGAACACAGTGAAGGCCGTGACACACTGAACGCGAAGCGGAGCGAAGCAAAGATGACAGAAAAATTTGCATCCTTCGCTTCGCGTTGCACTGCGCCGCAGCCAATCTACATTGCAGTCGAGTATTTCTCATGTTTTGTCGATTTGCCGATAGAGGTCGTTTGCGGAGTGTGGTTGATTTGTTATTAAAAAGAAGTGAAATTATACTGATATATTGAAGCTCGCTGCACATTTGTATAAATTGAGCACCATTGAAGAAGATTGAACTTCGCCCCCCTGCGCATGCAATTAGAAGTCAACCCTACTCGTGAGATAGTTTAGATCGTGCGAACACAGTGAAGGCCGTGACACACTGAACGCGAAGCGGAGCGAAGCAAAGATGACAGAAAAATTTGCATCCTTCGCTTCGCGTTGTACTGCGCCGCAGCCTATCTATAAGATGACAGAAAAATTTGCATCCTTCGCTTCGCGTTGTACTGCGCCGCAGCCTGTCTATATTGCAGTCGAGTTATTTCTCATGTTTTGTCGATTTGCCGATAGAGGTCGTTTGCGGTGTGTGGTTGATTTGTTATTAAAAAGAAGTGATAGTATATTTTCGGTATTATTTTAATTTCATGTCATATAGATATGGTCTTTTTTGTATTTCTAAAACAAATTCTATATCTGAATCCCATTTTCGCCATTTTCCAAGTATATAAAGCATTCGTTTGTATTGGTTGATTGCTTTCTTCGCGTCTTGCCGCACCGTATTATTCGCGCGTGCTGATTGGTCAAAGTTCAACTTTTTCATCTCCTTTCGCGCGGCTACGCGCGTTAACTCGAATAGCCGCACGGGAAAAGCTAATCAGAGTAGAGCTAGTCCAAAACACACTGTACGCACATAACCGCCTGAAGTTGCTTTCTTATGTGTCGCTTCGCGCCGCGTTCAGTGTGTCACCGCCTTGAGAACCAATCTGACCACAAAACCACACAATAAAGAATAAAGAACCACAAAAGTGAGAAAACCGAGTAATATCGAACCGACATAGTGCGAACTGTGAGAACCGACGAATATCGAACCTCAGCCTTTGAGAACCCATGGCATTAACGAATTACCCCTCAACTTGTTCTGTGTATCAGGCAGTTTTGAAGTTGAGTCTAAGCGGACGTTTTAATAAATTTAAATGTTTTAAATTTCATTAAAACAAAAATTTAATTTTCTGTTTTTTAATATAAACTTCTTGATTCTGTTATAATCTATTAGTCATTATTATTATATGACGAAAATAAAATTTTGTTATGCATATATTTACGAAAAAAATTAAAATTGTGAATCCCGAAAAAAGGATCTCATAAATATTTTTATGAGATTAATTTCAATTTAGATAACTTTTATAATTTATAAACGAATAATTAATATTTTTATAATTAATTTAGTTTTATTAAAGTTTATTTCGTAGCTGGACAAATAGATAAAATGACTCTAAATTGAGATTGTTTTTGTAAAAAAATGAGCATTATTAAATACAAAATACAATACTATTTCAGTTCATTCAAAAACAGTTAACCATACAAATTTTTGTTTACTTATAAATACATTATATTTAAAAAATAAATAAATTTAGTAAAATTTTATGTATTATTTATCTTATGTAAAAATTTTAACATAACAAAAAATAATTATTTAATGGATTCGCTTTATAAAATTGCAATTAACGATATCGAAAAAACTAATGTATAAATGAAAACTTTCTTTATAGAAGAATTATACAAATTAATTAATAAATTATTTATAAAAATGCTTTAAGCTCGAATATAAGAAAAAATAATAATAAAATAGAAGTCACCATATATTTTAACTCTAAAATAAAAGTAATATCGGAAATCCGCCATTTTGCTTACATTATAAGACGATTAAGGCTGTATAGAGTTATGATGCTATTTTCTACTGAATCATTTCGGTTTTTCATATAAAGTATTATAAAATTTAATTTTAAATTGTGACTGATATTTATAAAAACGATTTTATTTGTTTTAAACAAATTATAGTACCGTACGAAGAAAATATCGCATTTTTCCCGGATATATTTATAAAACGCAGCTTATATGCATTATAAAATTTCTATTGTTTATATAACATGTACAGTAGTGTCATTTTTTATTATCTTTAAGTATAATTACACTACCACAAGCTTAAGGGTTATTAGAGACATAAAGCATTCTTAAAGAGCAAATTCTATGATCCGGCATTTGCCAAGTCTCAAGCATGCCGGATTAAAGAGCTTCAATTGTACAATACTTGATATATTTATTTAATTCTTAAAATATTTTTTAACTTGGACAAATAGATAAAATGACTAAAATAAAAGATGAATAACAAAATGAATTTTTGGAAAATAAAAATTTACATTGTTAAAGTTTTCGAATAAATTGAAATAATACTGTAATTGTATTTAATAATACAGTTACAGTATCATTTCATTGATTATTCAAAAAATTAACAATATAAATTTTAGTTTATCAAAAATTAAATTAAAAATTTTTAAATATTTCTTCAATACCTATTGTATAATCTTTTAAATATTTTACAGAGAAAAGGTTTTTTTAAATTCAGCATTCAAAAATGAAACAATGTGTTTTCTATTAAATTTCTTTGAATATATAAAATTTAAGAAATAATTTTTAAATGCATGATACTATAATTAAAATTTCATATGTTGACATTTTACTCACCCGCTCGGATACACTTAGGATATTCTCCTATCCAGTTCTGCTTCCGACAGTATAACTTAATGCTGCTGTTACTTTCCATGGTAAAACCTTCCATACAATCATAATGTGCCACTAAATAATGATTATATGGATAAGTATCGTTTTTAATTCTGGAATAAAGCTTGACATAACCATTGGATATTTTAGGTGCCCAAACAAAACCTGGTTTTGTTCTTGTGTTTTCTAAGCAACTCTGATCATAAGCAACTTCACTATTAAAGTTGTGGGTTGTGGGCCTGGGTGTAGCTATAGAAAAAAATTTTCTGATAGTTACAGCTATAGTAAAAAAACAAATCTTGATGTATTTTATTAAGTTGATTTATTTCTTGGAAGTTTTAAATAAAACGATTTTATTTAAATTTTTTTTTTATTTTTAATAAAAACTGAATATGATTTATCTTTTATTTTATTTTTTTCTGAAATATTATTTAGTTATATTTCGTTACATGAAGAGTTACAAATTTATGATTTTATTTATAAAATTTAGTAAATTGTTTAATTAAAACATTTTAGTTTGTTAAAATAAACATTTAAAATTAGATTTAATTTTTATATTACAACGCTTAACTATTTAATTTGCAAAAAAAGCTGTCAAGTTATTGGAAATTAGATAATTTAAAAATTTCGTTTTAAATATTAAACATTTTAATCGCGATTAAAGAAAAATGTTATTTTAAAATTTTCGTTTATTTCAGCGTTCAAATTTAATTTTTTTTTTTTATTTTGTACGTAAGTTTTTCGGATTAGTGCTCTTAACTCTTCCGTGACTGAAAATAACAGCCCGTTCAAATTTAATTTTTTTTTAATTTTGTACGTAAGTTTTTCGGATTAGTGCTCTTAACTCTTCCGTGACTGAAAATAACAGCTGGTGCTGGATGCGACTTTTGCCCATTTTTCTTCCGAGATGATCCATTGTTCGATTTTCTCCTTGAAAATTTGTTTTTCTTTGATTTCTGTTTTGGAAATACTGGAATTCTGTAAGAATCGGATGGTTTAGGTGTTGATGTCACTGTTTGTTTAAACCACAAAGCTTCTGGGGGCCATTCTAAAGGATCAGGCTTTTTTGTCGTCTCCAGTTCAATTCTTTTGTTGGTAGAAGGCAGAATAAAAGTTTGAGGTAGTACAGAAGTATTGTTTTCCGACTGTTCTAAATTGAATACTTCACTTAATGGTAACGGTGCAGGTATAGTCGGAATCACTACATCCTCCGTTAACAGAGGGATAGTGTTAATTTTTAAAATTTTAGGCATTTCTGTAGGAAATTTTTCTTTGTTAACTTTTGTAAATGAAGATTTCGGCTGATTAATTGTTTTCATTTCATACTCCATAGTGGCTGATTTAGACAAATCTGAACTTTTTTGTCTATTTGTTTCCACTCTCGTTGATTTATATACAGTCTGTTCGTTTCCATATCTATTTTTCGGTCTAATTCTACTTTGCCAAACAGGTATATCTCTCGAACTATACGTTACAATATTATTGAATTTATTTTGTTGTCTTTTATGTGCAGCACTCATTTGAATATTTCTTGCTTCTTCTATCTGCTTCCTTCTTAATTCTACCATTTCAGGTTCCAAATATCTTGACGTGTGATAATTGTTCCAATCAGCTAGTGAACCTAAATGATAAACAGGATGTTGATTAGAATTCGATATTCCCAAAACAAAACCATCGGCATTAGCATAAAGTGGAGGATAATAAGGATGATTTAATTTCTTTTCGTGATCATTTTTATCAGTTATATGGCGCGACGATTTTACTTCTTGTTCAACTTTCTGACGAAGTTTTGCTATAGCTACTTCTTGGTCTACCAACTGTTCTGGCGGAATAGAATGAGGCAAACTTGAATCAAGCACTACAGATAGTACGCGACTGTCACTATGTGTAGATGGATGTTTCCAGAGTCCGTTAATGAGTGGTAATCTATTAGAACCATTCCCGTATCTGATCGAAATATGTTTTGGTTCCATGCCATCTATTTCCCAATTAAACCTGGTACGAGATGATGAAACGGCAACTTTATCTGGTGTAGACATCGGATCTTCAAAAGCTGAACGTGGATGGAAATATTTTTAGATTTTTATTTTAGAATTTTTTTAGATCATAAAAATTTATTTCTGCATTGTTTTAAATTAACTCATCTGGAATTATTGGCAAAATATATTGGTAAACTTACTTTTATTTTTACTTTCATTTTTATTATTTAAATCAAACAGGATATTATATATTTTATGCAACAATAAAAGAAGTGGATGTCATGAATGAATAACATCTGTACAGTAAACGATCATGTGATAACATCACCATTTCTCCTTCAAATCATAAAAGGAAAGAGAATTAGACAAAAAAAAATTTGGAATTTTTTTTGCTTAAATTTTTAAATAGTAACACTCCTATATAATAATTTCCAATCAACTTAATAATTGTTAAGTAGTGAACCTATAGAAAATATCATAGTAGTATGATTTCGCTTCAATTTTGTGACTCCAGAGCATGCGAGGTCAAAAGATAAATATAGGACTAACTGCACTCAGACACGAAAACTACACATGTTCAGGGTTGAACAACGAGAAGTAATTTATAAGTAAGATAAGTGCTGATAATTGTAAAAAAAAAGACATTTTTTTAAAGAGCTAACTATTTTTTTATTTATGCCAATAAATCCAGAAAAGTTTATTTTTTCGGTTTAATTTTGTTTTATTTATCCGTTTTAGTTAATTTATTTAATTCCGTTTTATGAGATTTAGTAAGTTATTATTTTTCACGAATCGATTTTTACAATCGGAATGCAATTACACAATTACAAAATAAACTAAACAAAGAATAAATTACTTACTTCTTGCGTGGACACAATAAGGGGGAGAACTATCCCATTTATTATGCCTACATACTGAAAACTGTCTTCCTTTCATTATAAATCCAGGATGACAACGATACTGTACTTTCAGTCCATCTTCAAAAATAAAACTGACTCCATTCTGGGGTGCACGTGGTGCTGGACAATTAAGTTTAGTCCATTCTTGCATTTCCACTAGAAAGAAAAAAAAAAATAGTTTTTCTTTTATATAATGAATCAGATTAATATTTTTCTATGGGAAATATTTTTTAAGAGTGTCATTTACTTTGTTCTATTTTAGAAAACGTGGGAGAGTGGCATCTTTTGTCAACAAGTTGGAGGATTTTAAAAACAGCGTTGTTTTGTACGTGATGCATCTTTTAAAGTTACGATTAAAATCACAGAAAAAAAATTCTTCACAAAAACACTAAGTTTGATATATTTTTTTAGATAAATCATTATTCTCCCAATTTAGTTTTAAAAACACACACACACACACATATATATATGTATAAAACACATACACAACACATACACATATAGTATATATATATATATATGTGTGTGTGTGTGTGTTGTGTTTTTTATACTGATATTTATAAATCAGTATTAAAAACACATACACACACACGCACACATATACACTATATATATCAATATGTGTTTATATACTTTACAATATACAATATTTAAAAAATATATTTTTGAAAATCAGATATTAAATTAAGATATCATCCTAATAAAATTTTATTGGTTCCAAAAATCAAAGTTATTACAATAAATAATTATAATATTATAAAATATTCAATTCTCCATTAAAATAAATATTAATCTAAGTATAAATAATAAACAATACTTGTGGATTTTTTAAAATTCATATTTTGAATTTTTAAAATTATTTAGGAATTGGAAAATGAAATTGCATCTAATGAAGATGCTGCAATTATTGTTCAAGTAAAACAAGAAGAACTTAAACTATTACCTGATCTTAAAAGAGAAAATTCAAAATTAAAAGAAGAAAATGAATTTTTAAAGTAATTATTTTTTATATTAAAATTAATTTAATTACTTGTTGCAATATTAAAAATTGATAAATATAATTTTTTTTTATAGATATAATTGTAAGGATTATTTATTGCTTAAAGAACAACTTCAGTCTGTTCAAAATCGATTGGAATATCTTCAACAAAAAAATGCAGCATTGCCTCAACTTGAACTTGAACATGAAACATTAAAAAAAAAACTATCTGAATGGGAATCATTAATATCAGATGGAAGTGAAAGTATAAAACAGTAAGTTTATTTTTCATATAGTATTTTTATTGAATAAAGAAAAATTAATATTAAATAGCATTTTATTTTGAAAGTCTATTATAAAGTTAAATTAGAAATTCTAAATAGAATAAATAAAATATATAAGATCGGAAGATTTATTAACAGCATCTATCAGGATTATCTTTCATTATTAATAATTAATTACCAATAATTGAAATAATTAAATAGTAGTAATAATGAAAATGTTATTAAAAAAATAATTAACACTTTCATTATTACTACTTTTTAACTAATTCAGTTATTGCTACTATTTAATTATTTTAATTCATTATTTATTAAAAAAGGAAAAAAGTGACTTCAAATCTTCACAGAGATAATGAAATCGTGTGAAAGTTGTGAAACTTTTTGTTTCTTTAGTTATAAATGAACATACATATAAATTTAGTAAAATATACTATACTATATATAGTAATTATACCAAAACTAATTAATTACCTAACATAAAAACTCAAAAATTTCTAAGCATTGAAACCTTATTGAAAAATAATAATAATATGACAGAATATATTGCTGTTTTTTTAATTATATCCTACTTTTCAACAATAACATTAATACCACAACGAAATTTGCTGGTTTTTATGAATGTATTTTTTATTCAATAATAATGTTAAGGTTGAATAAAAATTCAGTTTCAAAATTTTACAGTGTTTTGAGAAATCCAGCTTGAAAGAATGACGTTAAAAATATTATAAGATTTTGGCAAGAGAATTTTCAAATAAAATACTATTCTTCAATAACATAATACAGTATATATTTAATATTTTGCCATTAATTATATGATTTGCACATGAAAACTGAGCATATTCAGATTGTGTTTATATCAAATACAGTACAATCTAAATAGTTCCATTCAAATTATTTTCAAAAATTAATAATTCACATAAATAAATAATTAATATATCATATAAATAAAATCTAAATATTCTTCATGATATATCATATAAAATTGTTCAGTTAATTAAATTTCCAATTATAGTATTTTGAATGTAAAGCTTGTTTTTATATTACGAAAATTAAATATTCGAAATTCCGAATTTTAATCTATAAATAATAAACCATACAAAAGTTTAGCTAAGTAGGCTATTTATTTATTTTATCAAAAAAGAAAAAAAGTTAAATATGAAACTGGGAATATTTGCACGATGATTTCATCAGTTGTAAATTTATATAGAGAGTATCCTGATGCAAACATTTTTAGGAACTCTAGAATTATTTTTAGATGGAATTTTCTTAGCTTATTGCTTATATTTTGTTATTGAATGAATATAAATTTTAGACATATTAAAAAAAAAACGAGCATTGCATTGCTCTGAGTTGTAAAAATGCTTTTCGCATAGTTGGTTGACGCACTTACCAGAAACATATGATAAAAATGAAAAAAAATTAATCACTTTATGAATGATCAGCAGACTTCTTATAACAGTAACATCGTAATGAAGTAATTACAGTTTCCAATGGTTGGTAGCATATCACTCAGCGAGAGATCTGTGGACCGTCTACTATTTATGCACGCTTCTAGTAAAATATTTATTAAAAAAATAAATAAAAAAGATTATTTCTATTTAATTCAGTTAATAAATATAATTGTTTAATGATCTATCCTTCGAATCACGTATTCTTAATTGTCTAAATAGCTATAAAATAACGAAATGCATAAGTAACTTAATGTTGAGAATATAACTAAAAATCCTTTTAATTAAAAACATTCAGTAACATATTTAAGACACAACTGATACAATCTCTGAAGTTTAAAAAAAAAAAAAAAAAAATGTAATCATAATACAAAACCAATAAATATTTTAATAAAAAAAAAAAAAAAAAAACATTGTAATCGTAATACAAAACCAATAAATATTTTAATACTCAAAAAATTTAATTTTTTTACAATTTTAAATTTCTTATTATAACTCTAAATTTTAAAGACTGTTAAGAAATTTATTATTAAATCTAATCCGAAATAATCTAAAAAAATTAAAACCTTAGTAGTATATTTTTATATAAAATAAACAAAAAATTAAATTTCTTACTAAAGCATATGTTTAGAGTAAGGAGAACAGGACTGTCATTAATGATTTGTCGAAGCTGTCACTAAAAGCAGTTAACAACATACCATTTAGTTTCATCTCCGGTTGAAATAAAACAAAATATATCATTTCTGTATTATATAATTCTCAGTATTCAGTTCTGTAGTATATTGTTTTACTATTTACTTTTTAATGTTTTAAAGCATTAAAATATAAGGATAATACTATACTATAATTTTTATAAAATATTAAAAATTGTTGCTCTTTATTATATGTTTAAATTTTGCTTTTCTGTAATTTTATCGAAATAAGTTTATTCTCCTAACATCATTTTGCATCTTTTTTCATTTGTTGCATGCAAATATCAATTTTGTGACAATCATTTCCTTGAATTTTCATTTTCTCAGATTAACACATTTGTACTTATCAGCACATTTCATTCTTTCAAGAATGAAAAGTCAGAAAGCAGTTAAATGTATTGCACTGGAGTGTGATGGAGATAGGATTTAAAATTGTTTTCACTCAAATATGCTTATCATCACTGTTAAAAATTATTTCTAGCCTGTGCACATTCTTTATATATATATATACACATACACACATTATATACTTAAAGTTTTCCCTTCATTTTCAACCAATAAAAAGTGAGTACTTATCAAATACTATTATCAGTGAGACAGGAGGGCTATAGTAAGTTTTGTTTTCTTGGTTTGTTTTTGGTTTTTTGTAGGGAGTAACTCGAATTTAGGATACAGAAAATAATTCATCGCTAAGGAAGAGAGATTATGTTCGTATACAATTTATTTATAATGCATATAATAAAAAATCAGTGAAAATGATTCAATAAAATTAAAATATTTAAATTAATATTAATTAAATGAAATAAACATTTGAGTAAAAGTAAATCAATTTGTTAACAGATTTTAAAAAATAATTATATACTTTTTAAATGCTTATAATTAAGTCTGACCAGAATATAATGACCTATTAATCTGTGAAAATATTGCATGATGTAAAAAAATAATTATATACTTTTTAAATGCTTATAATATAATTAAGTCTGACCAGAATATAATGACCTATTAATCTGTGAAAATATTGCATGATGAGAACTGTATTAAGTTAGTGAAAACTAACAGAGTTTTAACTCTCCAGTTGTTTATATGATGATAAAAAAATATGTTATATTTCTGAATAAATTAAAATTTTCATCTAAATAGTTTTCATGATGGTGCTGAATTCTATGAATTATCCTAGTTTCAATAAGTAATTAACACTTATTAATTCTATTTTGTTTGGATTTTCTGTTAATTGCTAGTAAATATCATTAAAATAGGAAGTAAGCAATATTTCTGTCCTGTTGCTGCTGTTGGTTTAAAGACTATGACATCATATCTGATGATTTTTATAGAGGAAAACTTTTAAGTCTACAGACTGTAGATGAGTATTAGTTATAGAATATACGAGGGGTGATCAAAAACTAAGGTTACAAGGCCTATATTCCTGGCGTTTCATCTATTATAGAGAAATTAGTAGTGTGAGGTAATTCTAATACATGCAGTTGGCAACTGTGCAGAGTTTCAGCCACCTGCCACCTACAGCGCTAGTTGTAGGTTAACACAAATGGCAACTCATTTGGAAAACTGGTCTCGCGAAGAAATCTGCTCAATTATTCAATTTCTGTGGGTGAAACCTGTAACCGTGACTGAAATTTACTGGCAGCTGGTAGAGGTTTATGGAGAGAGTGTAATGTCTCGTCAGCATGTCGCAGAATGGTGTCGAAAGTTTGCGGCCAGTAGAGAAAAGGCCACCGACGAGGATTGGAGTGGCCGACCCAGCACGGCATCAACAGAGTTGAACACAGCTCATGTGGAGGAGCTGATTCAGGACAACAGGAGGATCACGCTATGGCATATGACAGTAGAATTGGGAATGTCGTTCAGAAGCATTCGTCACATTATTCACGATATTCTGCAGTACCGGAAAGTTTGTTCCCAATGGGTTCCCCGAAATCTGTCCAACCAACACAAGGAGAAGTGCATGGGGGCAAGTCTGCAACTTTTGAAATGGTTCTCCATGGAAGGGAACAGTTTTTTCACCGCATTGTCACAGGTGACGAAACATGGATCCACCACTACATCCCCAGCAGTAAGTGGTCGTCAATGGAGTGGAAACACACCTCCTCTCCAAAGACAAAGAAGTTTAAGATGATGCCATCTGCCAGGAAGGTGATGGCCACAGTGTTCTGGACAGCGTGGGTGTCATTCTCGTGGAGTTTTTGGAAAGAGGGCACACAGTGACCGCTGACCAATACTGCGAGACCTTGACACGATTGCCCTGAAGCAATCAGGAGGAAACGGCCAGGACTTCTCATCAAGGGTATCACCTTCCTTCATGACAACATGCGACCTCATACAGCCCAGAAGACCACCACTCTGTTGAAGCAGTTTTGCTGGGACATCATGAAACACCCTCCCTACAGCCCAGACCTCTCTCCAAGCGACTTTCACCTCTTTCCTCACTTGAAGGAGCACCTAGAAGATCGACGATTCGCTTCAGACAAGGAGGTGAAATAATTTGCGACAACATGGCTGAACATGCAAGGACAGGATTTTTACCAGGAGGGAATATTCAAACTCATCCCACGAAGCAACAAGTGCCTAAACCGATATGGAGATTATGTCGAAAAATAACCTAATGTATGTACTATCAGTATTGGTTGTATGAAATAAAATGTACACGTTTCACTGCAGGCTTTGTAACCTTACGTTTTGATCACTCCTCGTATATTGTTTACTATATAGGCTAGGAATTTATAAAATGATTGGTAGTTATAATATTACACATGCATTTAGTCAATATTAATTAATATATATATATATTAATATGAATGCATATTAAATATTAATAAGTATAAAGATATTTTCGTGATTATGAGGAGTTTATAGCATTTGAATTAATTTGTATTGTTTGTTTTACAATAGAAATCTGTTTTTTTGCTAAATGGTGTTTGTTTGAATATAACTGAAAGGGCAAAATAACTCAAAATGTTTTTATATAAAATTTGTAGTATTAAATTATTATTAATCTTGTTTAAAAGCTTGTTTTGAGTAATATAAACAATGGTCTTAAGGATTCTGTAACTTTATCTGAGTAAAATTTTACAAATTTAATATGATTAATAATCTGAGTTATAATAAATTTTTTATAGCTCCCCTTCTCTTCTGTCCAAAAGATGGAATGAATTTCAGAAAAATGAAGCCATTTTAATTGATACAATAGGAAAATTGAAAGCAGAGTAAGATTGCAGTTATTTGTTTTATTAATTATATACAGTATACAGTAATTTTTTATATCAAAATAATGAAAAATTCTTATAAACATAGATCAAAAAGTATTTCACATAAGAGAAATATGCATATTTTATAGTAATGCTTTTTCAAAGATCATAAAGTTAATATAAATTGACAATGTAGATTACTCCTCTATACAGGGTTACTCTCGCACATGTCATCACTTAGGTTAAGTTGGAAGGGTTCTTTGCTTTTTCTACATTTTGCATTTAATTTTGGCCCAGAACGGCTCCCTTAGTACTGTGTTTGAGTTTGGGCAATCAAAATTTAGCCACCAAGCTTACCATACAAAAGAAGAAAGAAAAGACAATATAGATTTATATTTTCTTACATTTTTCCATCTTAGACTATGATGGCAATTTTTTTTTAATTTATTTTATTAATTAAATATGCTTCTTTTATGATCTTTGAAAAAGCACTACTATAAAATGTATGTATTTCTCTTAAATGCATTATCTTTAAGCCTATATTTTCCCATTATTTTGTGCAAGAAATTCATGGAATGTTTTTTGTACCAACTATTATGGAACACTCTGTATATACATCAATTGAATATATTATTCTTTAAACTAATTCTTTATTTTTATTTAGTCAAAATATTGGAAATTTATATTTGATTTAATATTTTAAAACAGCAAAATTATTAAAAAATTTTCCTAGCTATAAGTTTGACTCATCAGTAATTAATTTCTGTAATTCATGTGTATGACTTTTCTTTGATGATTATATTAGATCATTTAAATTCAAAAACTATCTACTTTAGACTTCAAGACAACCAAACCATTCAACACCTCTTCTAGTAGAAATATATTTTATTAAATATAATGCTTTCAGTCTACTATGAGAACAAAAACATTATATTTAATAAAAAATTTCTGCTAGAAGAACTGTTGAATAGTTTGATTATATTAGATATTTTATAATTAAAATTTAATACTTTTGTAACTAGTATTTAAATCTTCATGTACAATACTGGAAAATATGTAATGTTTTCCTATTAGTAATGATAAAAATTTGTCATTAGTAATGGCTTTAGTTAGTTTTTAATGAAAAAATTCTATTCTCAAAGCCATCTTTTTCAATAAGAATCAAAACTTCACCCATATTTAGTTGTAATCTAACATTAAATATAGATGAAGACAAATATGGGTATCTATTTATAAATTTGAAAATTATTAGGAGGTTTAAAATATTTGGAAATTTTGATAATTTATGTGCTTTTACTTTTTTTATTGAGAAAAAATTAAATATAAATCACTATATCAAACTAGCAAGCAAATTTCTAAACATAATTAATTACTACTATTTTTCTTTAAATTTTAAATAATTTTAAAATGTCAATAAATGCACTTTACATATATGATAAGTTTAATATAAATTTCCATTTCATTAATTTTATTGATCAATTATTGAATATTTATTTTGTATACTGTATGTTTCTTAATAAATATCCATATTTTTCAAACAGTGTAAATGTTTTAGAAACAGCTAATCAAAAGTTAACCAGTAAAGTTAATTCATTAAGCACAGAATTGCAACGCGAAAAAAAACATGGACTTGATCAGTCAACACTCTATAGGAGATTACAGAAGAAAGTACTTCTTGTTAGTAAGGTATGATTCTAAGATTCTATCGAAGGATTGGGCAACTACACATTTGGCAAAAATGTGTAATTGCCCAATCCTTGTTATTTGGAATTATTTTTGAAGAAAATATGGTGTAAGTAGCAGTAATATTATTTATTTGATATAAAAAATGAATTCCAGGAACTTTTTGGTCCTACTTTATATATCCACATACATTTGTTAAAATTTCTTGAATTAGGATGGTGTTCTGCCATTCATAGAATGTAATCTCAGACTTTTAATTTGAAGTTTCTCAATTGATAATTTTATCATTATCCTTAAAAACTCACCTATGCACTTTCATGATAATCACAGAATAAAACTATTTTAGGAGAGAAAATAAAAACTACTTATTAACTATTGTTAGTAAACACTTTAACATCAAAACTGATGGCAGTTTCTAATATCTGTTTTGTTGCAGTGCCAATTGGAAATTCAACATTGCATACCAAAGATAAAAATAAAAAATGATAATTTTTTCAAATGGATTAAAATAGTTTCACCTGATTAAATTAGAATAATTATATTTTTAATTATAAATTACCAATCTCTTAACTTACATACTATATTGAATTTTTTAATCTATAGTCTAATTCTTTTATAAAAAAGTTTTAAATCAATCTCATAACTTAGTTACATACTATATTGAATTTTTTAATCTATAGTCTAATTCTTTTATAAAAAAGTTTTAATATTTTTTTAATCCATTTCTGTTCCTGTTTTTCAAATAAAATAATTTGAAAAACAGTAATTGTTGAATAAAATCATGTGTACTAAAATAAGATTTTAAATAAATTTTCAATTATCTGTTCCTGTTTTTCAAATAAAATAATTATACAGTAATTGTTGAATAAAATCATGTGTACTAAAATAAGATTTTAAATAAATTTTCAATTTAATTTAGGAACTTGACAGTTATAAAAGAGTTGTAACTTCTTATGAAGATGAAAAATGCAATGTTTTGTCTATACAAAGTGAGCATATTAAATCACTAGAAAGTATTACTGAAAATTATCGAAATAGAGTTGATCAGGTGTGTATGCTTAAATTTTATAGTTTAGTAAATGTTAAAATATTTATGAAGTGATTTAATTTTTTCTTATAAATTCAATAATTAATGAAAATTAAAATTTATGCATATTATTTGTAAATAAGAATAAGAATATTTTTTTCCTTTAAACTGAATATTCCTCTGTTTACAATTTCATAATGCTCATTTTGTTTTGTATCAAAGGTATAAAATGTTTAAACATTATTATTGTACAGGCAGTAATGTTTTCAGTTTTCTATGACCTTCCTAGATTAAATTATCTGGCAATCTTCAGTAAGAGTGAATAAATAAAATAAAAAAAACTGCTTTAACTGAATCTATTATGTAAAAGTAGTTCAATAAGAGCACAACTACATTATTATCTATATATATTGCAATTACAAGTAGTTATTAATAAGCATGCAAAAATATTTTTAGATTGTCAAGGAAAATTAAATATTCCATGATATAAGGAAGATAAATCTAATTTAAAAGAGAGTGTTTAATTGAAACAAGTGCTGCTCAGTTTAGTTGCTGTTATAATGACATCACATAGATCTATTGTATAGATAAAATTAAACAATTTAAACTTAAATTTAAGAATTAAAAATAAATCACTTA
This sequence comes from Olivierus martensii, assembly GCA_000484575.1. Taxonomy (NCBI): domain Eukaryota; kingdom Metazoa; phylum Arthropoda; class Arachnida; order Scorpiones; family Buthidae; genus Olivierus; species Olivierus martensii. The sequence goes on from AYEL01069896.1 coordinate 45,749, forward strand.
TGAAAAGCACTTTTAGACAAAATATATTTTTAATTAATAACATTCATTGTATTCTGTTAAAATTATCATCATTCAGAATTGTGTCAAATTTTGCCTTCTCTTGAAAAATAAATAGGGTCTCTATTGTCAACCCTTGTCTACAACAATATATTGGCTCAATAATTTTGTCTTATTCCCACAAAAGATTTAAATCATATTGGCATAGATATCTTATGGAAAAGATTAAAAATATAACTATAATTTAAAAAAATAAATACTGAAAATAAGGATTCTCCAATTTGTTGTCTTTTAGAACTAGATATTTTTCAGATTTACACTAATTTATTTTGAATAGTTTTCTAAACTAAATATAAAATTTATAAATGTTATTTGCAAAATAAAATTGATTTTATAACTATACATGTGAAAACTGTTTGAATTATTATAAATATCTTGAGTTATAAACTTTTATACACAAAACATACCATTTCATAGTCAAACTTTAGAAGAATTCAAAAATTTTATATTTAAACATTACAATGAAAATAGTTTAACAAAGAATTAATGTAAACTAGATATTTATTTAACATTGTTATCATAGTTTCAATATAGCAAAGCTTCAAGGAAAATCTTTGCATTATATTTTTAACATTTATATTCAGTTTGTATAATAAGAAATCTCTAAATAATATCATGGACAATGTGTTAGGTACTTCTGAGATCCACTATAAAAATACATTTGAATTAGAAACAAAATTTACAAACACATTATATTTATAACACTAAGAACATTTACATATGAGCCTCTCAGAATAACTGATAAACTCCATTTTTTGTAAATTTTTCAATAACATGATTAGTACCAGAGTGCTAACAATGTGGTCTGGTACTAAAACAGAAATTTGCAAAAAAAAAAAAAAAAAAAAAAAAAAAAAAAAAAAAAAAAAAAAATTTGAAAAAAAAAAAAAAAAAAACAGAGTTAATCATTTTAGCTTTAAGAGGCTCATATAAATATTGTAATTAAATGCTATAGGAATCAAGAAGTTTATAAAAAAATATCTTTTGGAAGCTTTTTCATATATTTTTCTTGAAAATTTGCATTAAATTACCTTTAATTCTGAACCGAAATAAATTTATAAAAGTTGCTGATGATTAAGCATTTAGCAAGCAAATTTTTAAAATTTTTGTATTAAACCTTTTTTTATTTATATTATTGAAAAAGTTTCATTTGAAAAATTAATTAAATTATTTTAAATTTATAGCTTGAAAGAGAATGCAGTGAACTGCAGAAACAATTAGATAAAAACAGTCAATTTACTAATGTTGAAGAAACAGAAGAAATTGAAAAATTAAGGTATGTTTTTACAATAAAAATCATCATCATCAGATTTTCATATTTGATTTAAATAAATTATAAATAATTGTTTTTTTTTTATTTATTTTTTCAAGATAAATGTACATATTTCTCATAGATTCGAATTTTATATAAAATATACAGAATTGTTTGCAATCTGAAATACAATAAACATTTTAAATATTTAAAATAAATTGCATAATTCTGGATATCAGATTTGAAAGGATTATAATTGGTATTATTTATGGCAATGATAAAAAATTAAATAGATATATTTATTATTGATATTATTCATTCCATCTTATTATTATATTTGTATTAACACACTGTTGACTGATGCTAATGAACCACTTGATATTCCTTCTTATTATTATATTTGTATTAACACACTGTTGACTGATGCTAATGAACCACTTGATATTGAAGATTTTTCAAATAAATCTCTGAAATTTTTATCTAGATTTATTCATTTGAAATTTTTAGGGAAAACAGAAAATAATTTATATTTTGCAGTATAAAAGCACGAAATTTTCTGAAAAGAAATTTTAAAATATTTTATGGTTTTCTCTTTATTATATTAAATAGATTCATTATATTACAATATTTTGTCAACAGTAATAGCTCCTAAAGGCTCCTATAATAACTTAACGACTCTCTTATTCTCTATAAAATATGAATCTCATATAAACAGTAGAAATTGAAATATAAAAGTGGTATTAGTTTACCTTACTCATAAAAAAAAATTAAATATAACTTGAAAATTTGTTCCTAGATGGAAGCAATAAATAGCATAGAAACAAGTCTAAAGTTATGCAGCAAAGAGCTAAAATATATATGGGAATTACTTTACACTGAATTTAATTCATTTGTCCATCTTAAAAATGGGCTTGTCTGCAATCAGAAAAGAAATGTGACCATGCTTTCTTTATGCATGGGCTTAGTGATTATTGAATTATATATATATATATATCTCAGTGTATAGCATAAAAAGCAAATAAATAGCAATAATTATTTATTAAGCTTTCTTTTTAAAATTTATTGTTTTGTAAATATTTTAAAATAAAAGAAAGGAAATGAAATTGAATATAATAAAAAATAAAATCTTAATATTTTATTTTTCATTGTATTCAACTAGCTGTAAATAGATCCTGATTTTATATATGTACATATAGATTTCCATATAATTTTAGTAAAGATATTTGGATAATTATTTTTGTATGTAACAAATGTGATAAACTATATACCTGTATTTTCAGAATACAGATGACCCTTCAGTTACAAATATAATTTGTAAGTAGTTTTATTATTAAACCAGGTTGTTCATAATTCTGCTACTGCTGTTACTTTGGCTCCAAATGTGCTGAAATAACTTTATATACTGTATATTGTAATATATTTCACAATTGAACCAGTTAAAAGTTTCTTATTTCACAAATTTGAATGAAAAGTTTCGAATATAAAACAAGGTTTTGATATAATTGCTGCCATCTTGTAATGCTACTGTAATATGTTTAACTGTGTAATTTTACATTACATTAGTTGCTAGAACATTGTCATCATATTGTTTAAAATTAAGATTTTTTTGAAATTTGAAAATAAAATTTCATATTCATAATTATGAATATTCGTAACTAGAGGAAGCCCGTATATGGTTAATCTATTCATTTGAATCCATATTCATGTTTCTATTTCTGAATGCCCATTTTTCATCCTTTTCATTTCAAAATGGAATAAAAGGAGTACATGAATTAGGTTTCTATCTATCTGCCAGTATAATAACTCATAAATATGAAATTTATTCAGTTTTAAATAATAAGTTATTGGGATCCAGTAGAGAATCAAGCATATTGAAAATATCTATATGAGATTGATACTACTATTAAAAGTTGTTCATATGCAATGAGACAATATTTTGTGAATGTTATCCAATTTGAATGAAATTTACATATATAATTGGTAGCTTTAGAGAACCAAGTACATTGAAAATGATCAATATAAGATAAAAATCAAGATAACTGGGCATAAATAATGATTTGAATATATGAAATTTAATATATGGTTATTTAATTCTTTCAAAAATATGTCCAATATTATTAAAATTATCTCATTAACTTTTAATGATCATGTTTAATTAATACCTACAATTAAGAATTTTTAAAAAGACTAGTCTTCCAGAAAAGAATAGCTACATATTGATTTATATAGTAATTAATACTAAAGAATTTGCATAAATTAAATTTTTGTAAAATATTATTTGTAATTATGATAAAATTAAACAATAGTAGGCAATATATAAATAGCCTATTAATATGAAAGAGATAATTTAATAATTATTATAATACACCCTAATAGATAATACACCCTTATATTATAATACTACCTAAAAGATATAGTTATAATATTATAATACAGTTAGTTTCTACTTAGGACCACTCATTTTTACAACTGCAATGTAATTGATAAATTCTGTGATTGGCCAATGCAATTCATATACACATATGATTCCTTTCCTATGATCTGATATACTGACATCCTTTTTATGTCTAGTTCCCTTAGTTTTGTATTTATTAAGTTTATTCATTATGACACAATACACTGTTATAATATTGGTACCAGTCAATCCAAAAATTTAAAATATTTCTTACTTATGACCTTAAGATTCAAGTCTAACCTCATGGTAAATCAAGGATTACTTATACAATATATATATGTAAAATTTGCATCATATTAAAATAGTTATTACAATTTGATACTTAATCGTTGATGATAATTATTGTAACATTAAGTATCATTACAATATTTTCATAACCTTGTTAAAAACGATTATTTTTATATTTAAAATTGAAGAATTTTACTATTTTAATATATATATATATATAGTTATGGCATAATTAATTTATGTAATTTTCCAAAATATAAATAAGTCTGGGAGCATTTGTAAGTATCGATTTAAAATTTATTTGACAACAGAATGTTAAGATTGATGATTAAAATTCATTAAAATTTATTTCTAAAATATATGTTTTCTTAATATAGAATTTCAGTGACAAATCAACAGTTAAAAATAGAACAACTGGAGAAAGAGAAACTAGAATTAGAAGAGAAATTAAATAAGTCAAATGAACAAGTGAGAATATTTTAAAATGATTTTATTTCTGTGGTATTTTTAAAAAACTGAATTTATTATTAAGTACTATACTATTTTTAAATATTTTCAGGAATGCGATATTTCAGATTTTAAAATAATTCATTTCAAACAAAATCCACAACAATTATCATTGCAACAAAAATTAACCCAATTAAAACAATTGAAAGAAGAAAATGAGCAACTTTCTGCTCGTATAAAGATATTAGAAGAATCGGGAACAGATGTAGAAAATGTTACGCTAAAAATACAACAGCATGTTCAAGAACATGATTCAAGTACAATAGAGAGTATGTGATTTTCTTAAACATTAATTTTTATAATTGTATATTGTATAAAATATATTAAAATTTTAATTTTCTTTTAGTACTAGTCAATAAAATTTCTTGTATATTTGTTTATATATAAATGTTTTAATCTTATTTATGTTTTTAATAAAATAATTAAATTGCAAAATGTCTCTTTCTTCTTATGCTGTCACAAATGTTTTCCTCCCATTCCACAATTTAAGTAAATGGGTAAATGTTCATAAATTTTTACAGCAAATTTAATCTGATCTCAATATTTTTATAAAAAATAAATAAATATAATATATCAAAATAGGTTTGAAAAAGAAACTAACTACTGCAGAAGTTCGCCAGAAAAGATTAATGGAAGCATTTCGTAAAACTAGTAGAGAATTTAGAGAAGTGTGCTTTGCACTTTTGGGATACAGAGTAGATATGGTAGTGCAAAATAAATATAAATTATCTCATTTATATGCAGAATCTCCAGAGGATTATCTGATGTTTGAGGTAGGATGAAGTTTGCTATTTTTAATTATAAACTATCTAAGATATTTTAAAAATAACATTATACATTTTCACATTATAAATATATTCTTGATAATTTAAGGCACTATATTCTAGTCAAAGTTATTTTCTTTTTATTGTTTTACAAAAGTTAGCTAAGTATATTAGCAATGTATGCAGCTATATATTCAGACATTTTTGTTAGAAATGTTTTCTTTTTATATTATCACATTGGTAGTCATAATTAAGCCATCATGTTAAAATTTAGTTATGAAGTGATGGCTGAATGAGTCATACTGCTTTATTTTTATTTTGCAGAACTAACTGCTTTTAAGTACTATCTCAAAAGCATCTAGTCCTGCAAATAAAAGCAATATGACATATATAACCATTATTGTTTGCCAATATATTAATATAATTGATATATAGAATATGTTACTTAGAATAGAAGGAAAATGCAGCAGCAAATGATGATTTGCTTTTGAAAAAATTATTTTTAATTTGATGCAAAATCATATTATGCAATTTCGAAAACAAACATGTCTAAAAATTTTCTTGCATATTAAATAAAAGTCTTTTTGATTTATTGATAACAGACTGAAAACAATTATTATACATATAATATTTCATTATAAATAAAATCATATATTGTAAATTGCCTTATATTCCATATAATTCAATATTTCAGTAATTAGACGAAACTTCAATTCTATTCACCTAAAATTATTGACACTATTGTATCTTAAATTCTAAACACTACTTATTCTAATTAATTTAGTAATGAACTCTGAACTGAAAGGGCATAAGTTCATTTTTCAATTAATCATGGTTGGCTACTGTTTACAAATAAATGCTTCAAATTACAAAGGATCTATTATACAAATTTAATTTTCTGATTTATTTCATAAACATTTTGATTTTGATTTGGCGAGTGTATTCTGTTGATCAGAGAAACAATCATTTTTGAATTTTAAATATTTATTTTTCATAACCTAATATTAATGCTTTAATTTTGCATATAAAGCATACTAAAAAGCACAAATTATGTAATAACTATACATATGATGCAAAGTTCTCATAGTGGCACTGTGTTGACAGCATTATTGGTAATAAATGAAAAACCATTTCTGTAGGGTACTTGCTAAAATAAAAGCAGCATTTTTTTTATCTAAAAATTTTAATAATAATTATTTATTTACAGGTAGGCCTCGATTAGTGTGAATAATGGGTTCCACGAATTTCTCGCACTATTCGAAAGCCTAAGTCATTCCGTAGGTTAGTTAAGCCGAAATATCCTCATGGAATATTTTTATCTGGAGGCGGAAAGGAAAATCTCCTTTCTTTACAACTCTTGATGAAAATCATTTAATCGATGATGGACATCTTGACCAGATAGTACCCTCATTGAATTCATCATTGCATTGTTCTCCAAAATCACAAGCTGGATCTGAAGGTGGAGAACGCTATTCAAGAAAAGTATTTGTAGGTGGTCTTCCTCCTGATATTGATGAAGGTATTTAACATTCTTAATTAATTTCAGATTTTTTTTGTTAAAACTTGATGTAAAGTATTAATAGATATTTAAATACTGTTTTATTATATAAATTATCTTGTTAATATTAATTCAAAATTTATACTAATAATAATAGGACAGAAAAGTCTTTATATTCCTTTCTGAACTTATACAGAGTACAGAAAACAAATTATATCAATGGTTCCATCCAGTTGTGTTCTAGAGCCAATTATTAAATTTTCAAGACTTTTTTAAACTGACTGTTAAACATAACAATGATTACATACATCTATTTCTATTGGTAACATGCCCAGTTGATGGTTAAATTATAAACTGACAGTTCTGTGAATTACATTTGATTATAGCTTGTATAGGGTGACTTAGTAAATCAACAATATGTCTGATAATATCTCAGCAATTATTATGATATTGTAGTAATAATAATTAATATACTAACTATTGTGGACTATTTATGATTAAGTTATTATCAATGATTTGTTATAACAACTATTGTAATATAGTTTTAAATTGTATTTATGCATCATATTATCAATTATTACATATCTCTTTGTTAGAGTAAATTATATACTGAACTAAATAGAGAGTTATCTACAGCACTTGTTCAAATAAACTCTCTATTAATTTCAATTTTTTACACTAGAGTAATGTTTTCAGCTAAGACCTAGCCATCTTCAACTCTAACTTACAAACTAATTAGAACAAAAGACGTTCTACGAATGTACAAAATTCTGTTTGTTGAGATTCTATTACGGAACATACTTCAAATTTTAAATAAAAGTTCTTTTCTAATGCACTTCACGTACAAATTCTATATTACCTGGGATGGTTATTACGAATCAATATTCAAAAATATTTCATTTAACTAGAATTAATATAAACAGTGAAGGAACACAAAATAAAAAATAAATAAAACAAAAAACAAAAATTTTTAACTTAAACAGTTTTTTTCTTTTTTAAAGTCCAGTGTTTCTACCTAAAAATTTAAATTGTCTCTATATGTGCTATCCTCTTAGGCAGTGGCGTAGCTGACGGTCAGCAGACCCCACGACGCGGGGGGGCCCGAGTTTCGTGGGGCCCCAACTCACCCTGAAGAAAATACCTCTAAAAAACAATCAATAAATCCCCAATAACCTCGATTTTAACGCGGAACAGTTAAACCTATTTAACGCAGGGCATCGGCGTTCGTTAGCTGGAACTCTAAATTAGCGCTAATTTACAATTTATGTATTGTTTTCACATACATTTTTTTATGTTTAATTTTGAAATGATTATGTGATATATCTTAATTAATATTCATTCATCAAAATTTGCATATTAATTGATCTTTTACTTTTTTTTTTTAAGTATGGTCTAATTTTCTTCATTAATGGGCATGATTTATTCAGAAGACCACTGTTATCCAAAGATACTAATTAGTTTGTTGGATGGCTAAATCTTCATACAAAAAAAATTGTTTTTTCAATGATTTCATAACGAAATATCTGAAAAAATAAAACTTTAAAAATACTTACACATTGAAAGAGTCAGAAAGAGAATAAAAATGGTAAAAATTTCAAAAGATTCTGACAAAAATTAATTGAGATATGATTTTAATTTTTGCATATGAATTAGGCTTAATTTCATTAATTGCTGGCATGCAAAAGGTCAAAACCAGTAGTATACATAGTAACTTTAATATAGATATATTCCTCTATGACAATTTGATATATCTGATACAAATCAGTAAAGAAAATAAGCAAGAATAAAATTGATTTAAACAAATTAGAGTGTATGATTGATCTTTGTTAAATTGAAAATTGAAACTGAGCAATGTCTATATATAGTTTTAAATCATAGAACATTTTAGTTTTTTTCAGACATTTTTATGAGCAATGTGATTATACATTTTTTTTAAGTTGCTAATAGTTTCTAACTTGATCTAACATGTATATTTTCTAAATTTTCAACAGTTTGAATACATTTGTATGCTTTAAATGTGTCAAGTAAAAACTTTTATGGAAAAAAAAAGAATAATTTGTTGCTTTATAAAAATTATATGAATGTTTATATTATTTTCATATGCATCTTAATATTTATATAAAATAGATTTTTTATAAATTCTTATTGTTTCATAAACAGTTAAAAAACTTTTTTTTTTTACATAAATATAGCAGAAAATAATAAGTAAACTAGATAATCTTATTAAACATGCATTATTCATTTAAAAAAATTTGAAGTAGGCTATTCACTTAACCTGATTAGTTAAAAGGATTATCTATTTAATTTATATAATTTTTTTGCTAACTGAAGTAGGCTATGTGGATTGCCAAAATCATTTTTATAAATAAACAATACCTTCTTCAGAGAGCTTATAGTTTACAATAACCTATAGAAATTGGAAGTATAATTGCAGCAATTGCTAATTTTGAATAAAGTCAATTACTTATGATTCTTTTATATAATTGTGAAGAGTATTAAATATATTATTGATATTAAGTTGTAGGAATATCATATATAATCAGTTGTAATAAGCCATAATTAGACGTTTAATTATAACCTTTTAAGCAAGTCTTGATGTATGAACAATTGTTACATAAAAAAAAAAAGTGTGATTCCTTTCAAGGTCACTGATAGGAGGAGTCTCTATGATGGAAAAAAAAAATAATTTGGATTATAAGATGGAAACATTATAGATTATATTGAAGTTTTTATGATTTGTGATGAGTTGAGTATATGTTTAATTAATAAGATATTTTGTGATTAGGTAAGAATTTGAATCTATCAGATTTCTTATGAGTCTATATAGTCTCTCTAGTTCTGCTACACAGGCTGTATAAATTAAAATTTTTGTATATGAAAATGTATTGTAGCTCTTCAGATGGCTGCTAAAACTTTATTCTGATTAATGAAATAATGATATTTAACTTCTCGCTGCCATTGACATGTATAGAAATCAAGAAGATGGAACAAAAACGCTAAGACAAACAAAAAAATGAAACTATCCCACAGTGCATGCTGGGATGCATTTTTTTGGATCTGAATGGCTTTAGCTACAGATATCCTTCCTATAAAACAGCTTCCTACAACATGGTTTTTCTCTGACACAATTTGAAAATTGCGGAAACCCTCATATAACACAGTACTAATGCATAATTTCTTCCCACTTCTTATTCAATGTAAATAATTCAACTCAATTATTAACTGCAGCCATTGGGCTGATCTGTCATTCTGTCAGTCCGAGGGTCCACAGTTTTTTCTGTAAAGTGTTCGTTATCCGATTTGTTCGTTAACTGATCACCCACTGTATTTATGTAAATAATGTCATTGTTATTTGACTTCGTGAGATGTCGTCAAGAAAACCGTTTATTCTTTTTGTAGAATGTTCGATTTAGAATTGTGCCTGATGATGGTGATGTAGTTGAAAATGTTAGCGTTTTTATGTTTAATAAATATTATAAACTTTACTGCTATTGAGTGTTGTTTTTTACCAAATATTATATCTAGTATAAGTAGTTATTTGTTCTTAAGTTTTATAATGATGTAGACTTCAGTAATGCTGTACAGAGCCATTTGCTTAAAACCAGCTGAGTAGAATATGGCATTAGAAACAACAAAGAGGGCCTTAAAAACAAAAAAGGATATTATCTTTCCATAAAGAGAGCTAGAACTATGTACTAGATCCTAAGGAATAACAAAGATAGACTCCAGATATAAATATCTAAACATCAGACTATCCAAAGCACAATAGTGATTTTCCCATATATTAAAGAATTAAATATTTATTTTATTAAAATTTATAGTGTAATTAAATTGAGACATTAGCTTCACTTCAGACTTTTTAGTCATTGCTTCTTCATGCATCTTTTTGACAATAACATATCAAAACTATATTCATATGAATATTATAATTTATTATACTTTGTATTAAACTATCCTACAATAATCTGACATGAAGTAATCAATTAAATAGATACAAAAATTATATCTTCCAAATCTGAATCATGCACTTTATAAACTGTTATTTTTATATATATTTTGAGTAACTATATTAAGATTTAAATAATTTAAAACATTTGTTTTATGATAAAAAAATTTATGAAGATTTCTAATTGCTTCAAATATGAAATAGCTTTTATTTCAGAATTTCTTTAGAGATTATATTTGTAGTATGATTACTATATTTTTGAACTAGAAATAGATTAATAATAAATAATGAATATAGATTAAAAGTTTATAATAAAGAACAGTGGATATAGAATTAATAATAATAAATAGTGGGAATAGATTAAATCCAGTGTAGTGTAAGGAACCATCTCCTCTCTCTTTTTCTAACCCTCAATAGACCAGATAATGGTCTACAACATTTCAGATTATCTTCATGATGTATAACATAAGAATACAACTTTCAGTCACCAGCAGCACTGGAGATCAGCACAGCAGTAACTGGAATATGAAAAATGCAGGAGATGCTAAGAATATCTGGATAAGGACAAACTACCTTTGATAACTAATTTTGGCTATGTATAATGGGCAATCCCTTTGTCCAGAAGCCTACAGGATCTGGAAAACCAAGGCAAGGGAAAAGATATCTGGCAGGTAATGCAAATGATGGAGAGATGATACAAGAAAAGTAATTGGTTCCCATTGGATGCAATTGCACAAGATAGGTATATCTGGAAACAAAAGGAGGCATATATATACAGCAGTGAAAATAGAAATAAAATATATCATCTTCAATATATCTATTTTCATAATATTTTATGATGAACTCTATATGTGTGTTATTTTCAGGTGATAATGTGCAAATTTCATAGTGTATTTCTTTCAATTGATGGTCATGTATTTACTTGTGGACATGGTCATGGAGGACGTTTAGGTCAAAATTCAGAAAAAACTGCCTTAACACCTCATCCTATAAAAGGACTTGGCTCTACTATATGTCAAGAAATTGCTGCAGGCCAAGACCATTTGGTATTATTAACAGAAGATGGGCAGGTACTTTTCCTTTTTATTTATATTTTCAAAATACAGTATGGTATGCTAGAATGAACTTAACTTATTTTAGAATCTCATTTGTTATAGCATTTATTTATTCTTGCATACATTGAAATACATATATTTAGGAGTAATCCATTTCAGCAAAGAGCAAAGTTACCATCCAACATAACCATTTAAAGAGGAAAAATATAATACAAAATCAAAAATATAAGTATAAATTAATATAAAATTAATTATACATATATTTAGTTATTTCACTTTCTCAGTTGGAAATTATTTCTTTCTTAATGTCTAAGTTAATCAGCTTTCTCACTATTTTGCCAGCTTATGGATTAAAATTATATAGCAGAATAATAATAAAAATATTTTCATTTCTAAAAGTGCAAATAAGTATATGATTGAATCTTACAAACAATAACAAAGATGATGACTGATGATCTAATGAAAATGGGAATACCCTGATACATTGTGTGCATATGCAAGCTATGTTGGCTAATAGTATTCCTCCATGTTCATTATAACATCCTGATTTTATTAATAAAAAAACTGTTCATTGTAGCATACCTTACTATATAATTTCACCAATTTAGATATCACTTGTATTCTTTGCAACATTACATATATCAAATTTTGTATATACTGTATTTAAATTACATAAATGAATTATTATATAAATATTATAGAAAAATTAAAACTTTATATACTATATGTACATACTTTATGCACAAGGCAGAAAATAAAATATAATCATCATATGATTCACATATTAGTAATGGTATAATTTGTTATATTATGATACTTATTACAAGATATGATAACTTCTATTGAGAATGAATTATCTATAGTAATGGTAAACATCATTTGCAGTAGTGTCATATCTGTTACAATATTATCATGTAAAATTATTGTGCGATATTATATATTAAATTATCATAATAATTTTTTAAATTTCAAAATTTTTTATATAAAATTTACATAAGTTGGATTTGCATAAATGAAGAAGCATAAAATTTAAAAAAAAGAAAAGGAAAAAAAAAAGGCAAATCTCTAGGTGGAAACTATACTTCCAGGATTTTCTTATGCCAGCTATATTTCTAATTTAGGAGAACAGAACAAAACTTCTAATATCCATATTTAAACCTTTGTGAAACATTAGTAATAGGTAAATAGTAATTAGTTAACTTAATTTCAAATAAATTAATAAATCAAGAAGTAAATAATAAATTTAATAATATTCACTTAAACCACAATTACAAGCAAACACAACAAATACTTTACAAACAAAAAAAAGTAACAAATTAATTCAGCAAATAACTTACTTAATCAGTCCAAACAATAATGTCACTAAAGGAACAATCTCAAATGCCAACTAAATCTTAAGCTAATAAAATTAATAACCTCCATATATGATTCTATTTATATGCAGAAACACTTTTGTCAATTGATAATCAATTTATCAAGACTGGTAAACCTTGCAAAGTTTCTAATTCTAATAAACTACTTGCAGTCTTAATAATAAAGAAATTTTGCACAAAGGATTCATTAAATGCCAGCTGGTTTTAATACCATGCAGAATTATTTTTGATCCACTATATTGAAAAACTTAAAAAAACAACTATTTATTTTATAAGTAATTCTTTATTTAAATTATTATTTTCACAAAAGTCATAGTTCAAACAGAACTTATATTTTATTAATAAGACATAAACAGGCATACCAAAAATACATATACACACTCCTATATTCCATTCACTGAAAAAAAATTATAGATTTATAAGTTAGTATATAATATATAATATAAGTTTGAAAATTAAAAAGATTTTATCATTACTGTTGGATTGAACAAATTAGAAGTTAACTGTTATTGAGAATTATTTTGGCAAGTAAATCAGATGAAAATCATTTATAAAAATAATAAATTGTGATATTCAAGTAAGATCCAAGATCAGATTGCCACTTGTGAGCTGCATGTAGCTCTCTGATAGCTTCACTACAGTTCCATTGAACAATCAATAGTTAGGATAAAGCAATACTAAATTTTAAAAATACATTTTTAATTTGTTCATTTATTAATAAAAATTAGTATGCATCTATACAAAATAAATATATGTGAAATATATAATAAACAGTTTTTGAAATCATTGATTAAGTTACTCCAAATAACTGATTGTGGCTCTTAAATATCTGAGATTCTCATATGTGGCACATAATAATATAATATTAGGCTACCTTTATTACAGGATACAGTCAAACCCCAATAAGACGCCACCATCCATTTGGGGATGATTTTGGCAGCTAATCGGGGTTGGCAGTTTATCGAAACACATGTAGTATAGAAATAAAAATGAACTTCAAATTTATTAAATTTAATAAAATACAGTATATTTAAATTTAGCATCCAAGTTTATCATTTCTAAAAAACTGTATACTTTACAGTATATGTACAATATTATATAGAAAACAGGCCCATCTGCTGTTCTGATTCTCTATCTTGAGTTCTCTGTAAAATACAATGTACACAGCTTATTGTACAGTACTCTTATTTGCTCGATACACAATAAATGATGGAAACAATCTAGTTCTTAAAAACTTAAATTTTCCACAACCTACATGTGAACCAGGCTTAATTTAAAGAGACACATGATTAACCTTTAACTCCATCTCTCCCACCCACTGGTTATGAATGAATCCAGAGAGCTTTTAATATTGTATATACAATACTGATGAACTTTGAGATGTAAGTCATCTTACATGCTCTTGGCAGATTAATGAGGACAAATACAATACCAAAAGGAGTATTTGTTTAGATGTTTTTGATGGCGGATGGCGTCTTATTGGAGTTTGCTTATTCCATTAACATAGGGAAGATCCGTTCCATCAAATTTCTTGGCAGTCAGTGAGGATGGTGGCTTAACAGGGGCATCTTATCATGGTTTGACTATAATATGAAAATATTTATTATTTCTATTAAAATAGGCAATATCATTTCTTATAAACAATTTCATTGATTTTTTTTTTACTAAACAAATTAGTTATGGGCCACTTCAAGAAAATTTGTTAAGTTATAGCTGATTTTCTGAGAGGAGATTTTTCTAGACTTAAGTTTTTTATTTTTTTAATATAACTTTGAAAATTTAAAAAAAACTCCTAAAAATAATTCAAGTGAAGGAAGAATGTTATTTTATATTAATTATTGCTTAGAATGATAAAATTTTGATGAATACTTAAACTTTTGTAACATTTGTATAATACATTTGATAGAATTTTATTTATCAAAATTTATTTAAAATGCAGATTTTTTTTTTTATACATTATGGCTCAAAATATAGTTTGAATTTCGTCATTTATGGTTTGCTTTATTCAGTGGACATAAGCCTGTCTAAAAATAGTAATTAGATGATTTGAAAACTAAACATTCACAAAATAGAATTGTTTAATTTTTGAACTAATATATGCAATGAATACTTTGCAAAATAAACAAATATAAAAAATAATTTTAGAATTTTAGAGAGATGTAAAAACTGTATAAATATCAAGTATCAAAAATTTTTGAAAAAAAATAAAATATTTGCGAAGTTATCAAATTATAAGCCAAATTTAGTAGATTGCTTAACAGTTTAATGCTTTTAAACAGTTAAATTGAATAAATAACGGTTCTAATAAGGAAATAATGATACTGAAGAAAAGAGAGAAAAAATACGACCAGTAAAATTTTTCTTTGAAAATTTATTTCATAATATAATAATGTAAAAAAAGGAGTTTTAGAATTTATAAATAGTTTTAATTAGTTAAACATAAACTTAGAGCATGATTTAGTGATAAATCCTTTGTTAGTTGTCGTGCTTTATATTGTTCAAAATTATGAAGCTCGATTACGGAAGGTTATTGACCTTGTCAAGCATAAGATGCGATGTTAGCATGCAGGTAGCCTATAATACTTTAACGGCACTATAAAACAATGTTAGAAGAACACGGATATAATCATTAATGAAGAAGAAAAATAACGATTCAAGGTTTGTTTATTTAATAACGATAGGGAAGAGATTAATAAACATCCATAACAAACATAACAGCGATAATAATGTAAGGAAACCAAAACCCTAAGTTACAACGTGTCGGAGTACACGTCACAACTTTAATCACTAATCAGAGTAAGGTTTGTTTCTTGTTATCTCCTCCCACCAGAAGTAGAGAGGCGGGTGTACTAGCATTCTGATATACAGTATTTGTGTTAAAAACGTTAACTTATGATCACTAATATAGGTAAGTTATTTATTATATCAGTATTTCCGCTTTGCGTAATGGTTCGGAAACTATGTGCATCATCTCTTCCTATTTAATTGATTAATGGAAAGCCTGACGGACAATTAAATCTGTCAGGAAGTATTGTATCAGTATGTTTTTGGATATTTTCTTCGAGTAAATTTTTTTTTATGGAAATCGATTATTTTTTGACACATCGACCATGTGTTTTTAATTCGTATTTTATATAATGTTAATAAGATTGAATTAGAAAACGTTTCATGATTTTAAAGGGTAAAAGTTCACTTACCTCTATTGAATTGAACCGTGAAAAGACGGAAAAAAAATTGATCAACTACAGTAGTTCAGAAGTTTTCATTCATTTTGGATAAAAATCTACATAGTTGATTAAATGCATAAAAGGAATATCAATTGATAATGAAATGTCACCTGTGTTGATTAATTATGTATATAAAGTAAATATTTTTGATAAGATTTTTGACAGCAACCAAAAATTTGAATGTTTGTATTAAATTGCATAAGGATAAGAGGTGAGAGTAAACTTTTTAATATAATATAAATTTAATCATATGTAATTAAAGGAAAAAAAAAAAGATAAGATTAGTCTTTTATGAAAGTGATAAATCTATTTATTTTTAATTAATGTTTTTATAACTTAATATATGTTTGGTAATTTTAGATTTGTTTGTTCAAAATATACTAAACTAAATTTTAGGATAATAATAATAATAATAATAATAATAATAATAACAACAATTAAATTAGTACTAAAAAGTTGTAAATAATGACTTTCATATATTAAACTTTTAAAACAGTTTTAAAAAGAAATTATAGACTGTAATTATAAAATATATACAAAGGCCCTATATAGAATTTGACACAAGTTAGGATAATTCAGTTTAATATTCTTAACACGTTGTATTACTATAGTACTCACTATAGTAGAAACTGTAAAACAGGACTTCTTCCTTCTGTCTAATTGGAAATTATGTTTAGATAATATATAATATAGCATCCAATAACAGTTTTTGTTATCTTAAGTAATTATTTAATTTAATCAGTTTAATATTCAGTCATTTTTAAATCATCTATATTTTGTAAAAAATAATCAAATGGTAAAATATTGTTGTTATCTATTAAGTTAGTTTTGATATATATAGCTGATTATATATTCATACAAATGATTAAATCTTATTTTTCAGTGTTAAATGTGAATTTGTATACTCTGTTAGGTTTTAATCCTAATACTAAATAATTAAGTATTATGAATATGACCCTGACATAAATACAAAATGCACTTAAAATATTAAATAGTTACCATTATTACTATAATGTTTTTTAAATTTTATAAATAATAAATTTAATATTAATTGTGTACAATGAAATTTTATAATTCAGTTATTTTTGTTTTTAAAATATTAATATATTTAATTGTTATTTTTAGCTGATGATATTAAATTAGTAATGTAATTTAATATCAATTGAAAATTAGTTTTATATATTTTTTAAATATTAAATTGTTTATTAATAAATTCTTAAAATGAGAGCTTTTGCCTGCCTAAGACAATAGGTAGTCCTCCAGAAGATGAGATGCTGGGCCGCCAGCCAGTCCCTGACAATCCGTCCGAAAACACCCAAACCAATGCCCAGAACAGGCTCAGGTCCAAGGAAGGGGCGAGAAGACCCCTCCCTGGCAAGCCTATCAGCAATCTCATTACCTGCAATCCCCTTGTGCCCCGGCACCCAAACCAGTTGCACCCTGTTCTTGGTAGCCAGTTCCTCAATGAGAAGATGGCATTCCCAACCTAATTTTGAAACAAATTGGGAACTATCAAGTGCTGTAAGGGCAGCCTACTGTCAGATAGGATAAAAATATGCTTACCAGCATACTCCCTATCAAGATTTATTCTAACACATACAGAAATAGTGAAAATTTTTGCCTGAAAAACAGTGGCAAACTGCCCAAGGGAGTAGGAAGAATACATCTGCGTCCCTTCGCAGTAAACCCCCGCCCCAACACCAGTGGCGGTTTTAGAACCGTCCGTAAACCAGACCAAACCACCCTTGATGCTGCACCCAAATCCCCCTCCCCAGCCCTCCAAACTGGGAAAAACTACAGTGAAGCGCCGGAGGAAGTTAAATCTAGGTACCATGTAATCTTTAACCATCCCAAGAATGTTGCAGTGTAAACTGTCCCACTCAAAGGACAAATGCTCCACTTTATGGGTCCAAGAAATCCCTCGCCCAGAAGAGTGAAGCCTATAGTAGCCCTCCCGGGCACTCGCCTCAACAAATAAATGCAGAGGAGGAATGCACAGGAGAACCTCAAGAGCTGCAGTAGGAGCAGTCTTCATAGCCCCAGTAATGCCCAAACAGGCCAACCTTTGAATCTTCCCAAGTTCAGCCTGACAGGTTTTAAGTAAAACCCTTCGCCACCAAACAATGGCAGCATAAGTAAGAATAGGTCTCACCACCATGGTGTAAATCCAAAACAACAACCGTGGCCTAAGTCCCCAAGTCTTACCCAAAATACCCCTGCAAGCCCAAAGAGCCCTACAGGCTTTCCCCACAACAAACTCAACGTGTGGCTTCCAAGTCAAACCCTTGTCAAGCAAAACGCCAAGGTATTTGACCTGGGTAAAAAACTGCAGCCTTTTACCGAAGAAGACCGGCTCAGATAACCCTACCAACTGTCTTCTCCGAGTAAAAGGCACAACAACAGTCTTTTCAGGGTTAACAGACAGTCCAACCCTATCACACCAGTTAGAAACTGTATTAAGAGCTGTCTGAAAAACTTCAGAAACAGTCCTAGGAAATTTCCCCACTACAATGATGGCTATATCATCAGCATACCCAACAGTGAAGAAACCCTTCCCATTAAGTAAAGCTAAGAGCTCATTCACCACAAGGCTCCAAAGAAGGGGAGATAATACCCCCCTGCGGGCATCCCCTGTCAGTGAGAATCATAACTTCCTCCTCATAGAGTGTACTAAAAACAACTCTATTCCTCAACATGCAGCCAATCCAACGAACAATCGTTGGACCGACTGCATGTCTGGTAACAGCAAGGCTAATTTGCTCAAAAGAAGTAGAGTCAAAAGCCCCTTGAATATCAAGGAAAGCACCAAGGGCAATCTCCTTGTACCCAATAGCTCTCTCAATGAGCGAAACAACCTCATGAAGAGCATGCTCAGTCGATTTGCCAGACTGATAGGCAAATTGACTGCGACATAGGGGGATCCGAACCAGGGTCCCATCCCTAATAAACCTATCGACCAACTTCTCCAACGTCTTCAATAAAAAGGACATCAGACTAATCGGGTGATAGGACTTAGCCTCAGTATAAGAATTACGCCCAGTTTATCTGATTCTGTTAAGTTCAGATTTATAAAGTAGCAAATAAATCTAGAACTAAGGCCAAGCACTAATTTTGAACTAATTAAGAATTAATAATGAATAATGTAAAACTTCTTACTTGACCCTCACTTGCCTCCAGGACCATGGAACGTAGCCAAAGGCCACACAGGCCTGAAAGACACGGCCATGAACATCAATTTAAACATCCAAACACACAAGCTTAGAACATTTAAAATGTATATTAATAATAATAGAATAATGATATAATATTAATATGATGAGAAAATATAAGTATAATAATAAAAAATAATAAAATAATAATAATTTTTATATACAATTCCATGGTGCCAGTACTTTATATGGAGGATTATCAAGTATAAAAAATTTGTTTCTATAGCAATTTATGACCTGGCATCTGCTATTCTGGTATGTGTTATGTTGTTAACTGGCTTTATGACTGGTTTTATCCCAGAAAATGTCTATATTGTATTAACCCTTTGTGCTCCTGAAAAACGTTTTTTTGACCTATCACACCTCCAGCATGGCCATTAAAAAAATTATGATTTCTTGTTTTTTTGCCATAACTTTTTTGCATTTTAATTTTTTTGACACGAAAAAAAAATTGATTTTGTTGGCAATATACCGTACTCTGATACCCTTTTTTAGTTTTGGATGAGAATCAAAAGAATAACAGAGTAAAGAAAATACGAAGAGCAATTAGACCTAATTTGCATATGTAAACAACATATAATTTTTCAAATTATTCATGATTTCGGGCATCAAATAAAAAAATGTTTATATATTTACATTCTTCATGATATTCCACATCAAATGATACCAAATACTTCATATGAAACAAGCTTTGAACTGCCTAAAACACTTCAACAATAATAATTATAGATCACTAATGGCAGTAGTGACTTCTAAAAACAAATTTATTTGTTTTTAGAAAGAAAAGAAAATTAAAAAGAACAGAAGTTATAATTCTGTTCTTTTTAAAATACTGTATACACTGAGGATGATCTTGGTATTAGATCGAAAGTACTCTGTTTTCGTGAAATAAATTTGTTTTTAGAAGACACTACTGCCATTAGTGCTCTATAATTATTATTACCAAATACTTCATAATTCTATAAAACTTTTCCAACTAACGAAGACAATTTATAAATTTATACTGTAATTTGATACCGCTGAACGTAATCCCATACCTCCTGTAAACAAACAATCGTATTATCCCTCTTGTGGATGAAATACGATATTCTACTACACAAATGTTTAAAATAATTGTTTATTAGCCATTTTTCGCCTATTTTCTTAAAATAATGTGTGATAAAATACTTTTTATTTTATAAGATCCTTTTCTTAAAATAATGTGTGATAAATAATTTTTATTTTACTAGAAGTACTAGTATGTATGAGAATGTCGACTTTGTTGAAAAATTGTTTATTTTAATAAATATTTCTATAATTTGTATATGTAGATATCATCCTGCCATCTGTATGCCAGATTTAGCACTGATTTTTGATATACCATCCTGCCATCTGTATGCCAGATTTAGCACTGATTTTTGATAAATTATTGCTTTTATACGTTTTTTACTCAAGATTAGTCTCAGAGCCTTTTAAAAAATTTTTATACATTTTTACTCAAGATTAGTCTCAGAGCCTTTTAAAAATGGCGGATGGTGACTTAAGATTTGTCTCAGTGCCTTTTAAAAATGGCGGATGGTGAATTATTTCTTATTAGTCTCAGAGCCTTTTAAAAATGGCGGATGGTGAATTATTTCTCTGTTATTTACTCATTCTAATAAATGGCGGATGGTGAATTATTTCTCTGTATTTCATCTCAGAGCCTTTTAAAAATGGTGGATGGTGAATTATTTCTCTGTATCCAGAGCCTTTTAAAAATGGCGGATGGTGAATTATTTCTCTGTATTTCGTGTGCCTTTTAAAAATGGCGGATGGTGAATTATTTCTCTGTATTTTGTCATCCTTTTAAAAATGGCGGATGGTGATTATTTCTCTGTATTTCGTTTCTAAATCAGGGGTGGGCAATTATACTTAAGATTTGTCTCAGTGCCTTTTAAAAATGGCGGATGGTGAATTATTTCTTATTAGTCTCAGAGCCTTTTAAAAATGGCGGATGGTGAATTATTTCTCTGTTGTCTCAGAGCCTTGCTTTTTATATGTTTCTCAAGATTTGTCTCAGTGCCTTTTAAAAATGGTGGATGGTTGCTATCATCCTGCCATCTGTGTGCCAGTTTTATCACTGATTTTTGATAAATTATCGCTTTTTATACGTTTCAAGATTAGTCTCAGAGCATTTTAAAAATGGCAGATGGTGAATTATTTCTCTGTCTGTATTTCGTCTCAATTTAAGTCATTATTTTTTCTAAAAATAATTAAAATATAATAATAATAGCATTTTCAAAGAAAGGGGATAGATTGCCACAGCTCTCCCCTTAGTCAACATAATGTAACTAGCTATTGTTTGTTTCGACTGCAGATAACACAAAAATTACTTAAATTTTTGTGTTATATTTAAAATATAACTAATGTAAACAAACAATCAGCTGATTTAGAAAACCGCTGGATATTTTCCGCCACAATCTATGACGCCGAATTCCGCGTCGATCATCAAGCACGGTATAGGTTGCTTTGTTTCTTTGATAAATAGAAATTTATATATTTTAAAATAAAACTAATTTATCGAATTTTGTGTGTGAAAAAGCACTAAAATCATATTATTTACAAGGGGCCAAACTTTCCTAAATTATAATTTATTGAATGACAGTATCTGAAAAATAAAATAAATATAAACTAAGGAAGAGATGTGGAACATGATACAACAACTCAGACAAAATTTGGAGGAGTGGTTCTTGAATTTTTGGCAGTCCAAAGATGGTGCTTGTATTAGACGATTCCGTTTAAAAAGCGATTAAAAAATTAATTAAAAATTTAATTAAAAATCCACATTTTAGCAAATTTTGGTTATTATGACAAAACAATGAAAAATATGACAAAAATTGATATTTTAAAAATTATTTCTCAATATAAGTAAAAATAAGGGAATAAATAATAAAGGTCCTTGACAAGGCCCTGTCAAGGACGTTATTGACAGTGCAGTTGTAGAAGGTCATCGGCCTGTAAAGTACATATTGACTTCAGAGTGAAAAGGATTAACAACTGCATTAGCTAAAAGAGTCTATGAATACGATATAAATGTTTTCTGGGATATAACCAAAATTGTAAAACCAGTTAACAACATAACATACATCAAGAATAGCAGAGGCCATGGTCCTAAATTGCTATAGAAACAAAGTTTTTGTACTCAGTGATGATAATCCTTATAAAGTACCAGTACCGTGGAATTGTATATAAAACTTATTATTACTTATTATACTTATATTTTCTCACCATATTAATATTATATCATTATTCTAATAATAATAATATATTTTTTTAAATGTTCTAAGTTCATGCGTTTGGATGTTTAAATTGATGTTCCATATTTAAAGA
This sequence comes from Olivierus martensii, assembly GCA_000484575.1. Lineage (NCBI taxonomy): Eukaryota > Metazoa > Arthropoda > Arachnida > Scorpiones > Buthidae > Olivierus > Olivierus martensii. Next base: position 68,668 of record AYEL01069896.1, read on the forward strand.
ATTATAACAATCTTTTGCAAATTTACTGAAGATGGCTTATTAAAGCTGAAAGTATTTTAATTTTCAATAAATTAAAATTTTTTGTGCTGTGCATCATTCATTTAGATCCTCAGATCATTCCAGTAATACTGCCAACTATCTGAACCATCTAAGTTAAACTTTTTTCCATCACTCCAAACAATTTGTTTCTATTCCTGTTTCTAACACATTCTTTGGCCTGTGCTAACCTTTTATCTTCTGAATTGGTTCAAAGTTGGAGATAATATTCTTTTTTATACTTAATACAGTGTTACTTTGTTATCTCAAACCTACTATCTCTAAACCTTTTGTGGAAAAAATTTTTTTCCGTGCACTTTTGGCATTAAACCAATGTAATTTCAATAGTTACTGATATGTGGAAAAAAATTTTTTCATGCACTTTCGGCATTAAACCAATGTAATTTCAATAGTTATGAAGTACTTTCTTCAAAATCCTTGCTATCTGGAATTAGTTTATAATTTTTGTGCTAGAGAAATTAAAAATACAAATGAATTTTCCTTCGCTTTCAGAATCTAAACAAAGGATTTAAATTTAACAAAAGAATGTAAATGTGCTACCGATAACCGTTACTTTTTGTGTATGCTCTGAATACTGAATATGCTATACAATAGTTTTGTTTTCTAAGTTTCACTTCTAATTGTTGATAGGTTTTTGTAAATATGATCATGTTTATTCAGTGATATTTTCAACCTTTAGTTTATAAGATGCAGGAGTATTTAGGTGCTAATTTTCATGGAAGAGAGAGTGTATTATACAGTATTAAAAACTATAGTATGCATTATTGATATAAAAATCTTTATTTAAAATTGAACCTTGATATCTCGAAAACTCTTTATACAAATTTTTTTTTGTTCCCATGAGATTTGAGATATCAAGGTTCTACTGTATATAATTTTTTTTTGTTACCATAAGATTCAAGATATTGAGGTTCTACTGTATTTGGAGTTCTTTTTAAGAGCCTTGATTATAATGATTTATTGACAGAAATATCTTCTCTTTTTGAAAGTTCATTAAGAAGTGTTGATGTATTAATCATTTCTCTAATAATGGATCTTTTCTGTCTTTGAGTTAGTTTTGAAGGACATCTAGGAGATTTTTTCTTACCATATTCATTATTTAGCATACAATAATTATTTATTACTGATGGAGATGTTTTCCACTTGTTAACTATCATTCTGTTAGATAATTCTTGAGATTTGAAAGCTTTTATCTGTCCCTTTCATTTTCAGAGAGTTATGACATCTTTTCCATTGTAATGATAAAAAAACAGAGATGATTTAATACAGCCTAATATCTATCAAGCAATATGCAAATCATAGCTTCAGCAATATGCAAGTATTCATTACACATTTTTAATGGGTTTTAAATGGTATTTTTATCATTTTACAATATCTCCAAAATCAATTTTTTTATTTTTATATTTCTAAATATTATTTTAACATTTTAATAATTTGCATAAATATACTTTTACATGATTGTAAGGAAACAGCCTATTTTTTTCTTGTTTTACAGTAAACTATGGGTACCTTTATCAAAATGCAATGCACCTTAAGTATACTTAACTCCCCTACATGCATGTGGGCTTGATTCTCCTGAGATCTTATGCATATGAAATTTGTGTAAATAAACTGGAACTTAATCAGATACTTTTTATAGTTTAAGGTTGATATAAGAAGTTTTAAAATTTTCACTTGTAAGTTTTTCATAGTCTAATATTTTTATATATTATATGAAAATATTGTGTTTCTGGAATAATTTTTGGGATTTTACAGTTTTATTTATAAAGTCAGTAGAAACATATAAAATTCTAAAATATAAATCGGATCATCCTTGACTTATGAGTACTCGTGTATGGTTATGATACTGTGGGGGTCATTATCAAGGTTCATTACTTAACTTATCCGATAGCCAAATTTATAAGTTGAATAAAAGTAAACAACAAGCCAAATAAGTATGTAAATTGTTCATTCAAAACGTTTTTGGCTATTCACGTAGCCTGTTTCAGTTGTAATACAGACCAGAGAAAGGAGAGAAGCTTCTCTGGTCTGTATTACAACTGAGGCAGGCTACGTCGATAGCCGAAAACGTTTTTGAATAAACGATTTATCTTACTTATTTGGTCTGTTGTTTACTTTTATTTAATATTATAAGTTGAATATGATGATCTATTTGATGCCATATGAGTAAGTGATATTCAGAATCACAGATTAGTATGATATAGAATTACAGAAATAATAACATATATTAACAAAATAAATAACATTCATTAAAATAAAATTGGAAATAATACATATTGACCTAGAGATATACAAATATAAATATACAGGATGGAAGAAAAGTCTGTAACAAAATAACTTAACTCAAATAACTTGATAATTATCAAATATCAAATAACTTCATAATTATCATAGATCTGTTAATTGTTATTTACTATTGTTATTTACTAGATCTGTTAATACAATTTCTATTTCTAACACACCTATCTAAGTGCTAGAAATAGAAATTGTATTATTGAAAGGTAGTGAACTTTTAGACATCAATAAATCTGTTAATGCCAATAAATAGGAAATCATGGGTGGGCTACCTGATGATGACCTTCAAATGATCTGATTTTGCAAATGAGGATACTTGCAAATCCTATCTCATAAATATAACAGATGGGAAAAATTTCTAATTACAAACTTGTTCAGCATTCAGTTGTGAACACTCCAAAAAAACTTCATCAGAATCAGATGAATAGTTCACCCAAAAATGAAACAAAAACATCTTTACATGCATAGGACTGATACTTATTTGTGAAATATAAATAACAAACCAACACCAAAACATAATACCTCAAATCAATAAATTGAAACCACAGAGCCTAATCAACAAGAAACACTAATCATCCTTGATTAGCTCACAATGTCTTCCACCAGCACCAAGTACAGTTGAACATGATGATGGAGGGAATTTCCTCATTGCCTTTAGAATTCCAGTAGAAATCTCTGTATAAGCAGTAATGATGTGATCTTGAAGATCCTCTATAGTTATTATGTAAGAAAGAAAGTTGTTGTGGCTTCATCAGTTGCTGTTTGTGGGTGACCTGATCTTGAGCATTTCAAGGAATTCTCATATGATAGATCTAAGTATTCATGCTGAGGAATGTCTTTCCTAATAAAGTCGAGCTGCAGAGCAACAGTCACATTACTAGCACCATATTATATGACCATGGCAGCCATTTCATTAAGTGTGTACTCAGCCATGTACTGTACATGTACATTGAATTGTGCATGTGTAAATATGGTTTTTTATGCCACTTTAATAGGAAGATGACACTGTTGTGGAAATCTCCAGAAATTTCCAGGAACCAGATGTGGAAGGTCATGTAATATGATTTGTAAGTAAAAATGTTTTTGTTTCATTTTTGGGTGAACTATTCATCTGATTTTGATGACAGTTTTTTAAAGTGCTCAGAATTGAATGCTGAACAAGTTTGTAATTGGAAATTTTTCCCTATCTGTTATGGTTTGAGATTGGATTTGCAAGTGTATTCATTTGCATAATCAGCTCATTTGAAAGTTACTATCAAGAAGCCATTCATGACTTCCTATTTGTTGGTATTAACAGATTTTTGAGATTTATGGTAAAGTTATTTGGAGGGGTATAGACTTTAATTCCACCCTCTATATATGTATATGTAGTCCTTGACTTAGAATGGAGTTAGATTTGAATCTTCTTGTCATAAGTTAAATGCCTAAAATTTATGGATTTTTCACAACTAAATTTTACTAAGATATTATACATTATTTTAATAAACATAAAGAAGATAAAACTACAAGAATCTAACAAAAAGAAGGATGATTTCTATATACCTGACCAGTATATAGAAATCATCCTTTTTTTTGGGGTTTGAGTTCTGCATACCGATCAGATGCAGAACTCATATCCATTGAATTTGCATTGACTAATCACAGAATTTATTGACTACATCATTATTAAAAGTATGAATTGTTGTAAATCAAGGATTATCTGTACATGTAGTCCTTTAAGTTAAAAATTTCTAAATTTATTAATTTTCCATTACCATTCTTTATTAGTATACTATACATTATCATAATAAACTTAATGAGCACAAAAGCATTTAATTGAGCAAATGAGGTCCAAAAACTGATTCATCAAAATCAGTTCTTCAACCTCATTTGTTCAGTTAAATATTTCCCTTTGATCTGAATTTGAGATATTAATTGTCAATTATCATGTTTTATACAGGATGTATCTTACCACCTGTACTATCCTTTTTCTCAGAAATGTGATATGATAGGAAGTAGGGAGAGAAATTTTGATTATCAAAGTATATCCAGGGGATAAAATGGTCAGGATAAAAATTTTGTGGGTCCACTAGAAGTAGGGACACAAGGGATCAACATTGAAATCTCCAATGAAAAACATATTCCAATTTGGACAGAATTGGATAGAACCATGAAAAACAAACAACTTTTGTTTTGAAAATTTTTAATATCACCTTTGGTTGTAAGATATCACCAAAAAAAAAATGCTGCCACAGGTACTATCAATTGGGCTATTCAAACAATAAGAAGAATCTGACAGAGGGCAGTATTATCAGATAGCCAGTATTAAGCCAATTCGGGTACTTGGTGGTAGTACTCAATTCGCAGGTGTGACAAGTCTTTCGCCATCACAGTTCAGCAAGGTGCTATATTCAAGAACAAGGGTTTCTCCAACTTGTTTCAGCCTTTTATAAGCACCATGGATGTACAGGAATCCCTTGATTAGTGTGGGTTTGAATAATGCAGTTTTGATTAGTGTATTCCATTTATATGCAGTGCCAAATTTGATAAGTGCGCTTCAACAAGTGTGATAGTACTACTATTACTAATACAGTGGTGCCTTGCAATTCGACATTTGAGTTTTGCGGGTTGGCATATGCGCATGCATGGAATTGTGTGATGTCATTTGCTATTTGTCATTTCTTTTTGGGCTACTTTGGTGTCTTGCCCGTGTTGTATGTGTTAATTTTCAATTCTACATTTTTCAGAAAGTAAAACCGTGTTGTTTGTGTTAATTTTCAATTCCACATTTTTCAGAAAGTAAAAATATTGTTTGTGTTAATTTTCAATTCTACATTATTCAGAAAGTAAAAAATTTGGTACATTTTTCAGAAAGTAAAAAGTTTGTAATTATTATTTTTTGAGTGAAAACTTTTTCAGAAAGTAATGTGTTGTTTCTGTTAATTTTCAATTCTACATCTTTCAGAAAGTAAATGTATTGTTTGTGTTAATTTTCAATTCTACATTTTTCAGAAAGTAAAAAGTTGTTTGTATTAATTTTCAATTCTACATTTTTCAGAAAGTAAAAAAACATGTAATTATTATTATTTTTTTGAGTGAAATGTAAAGATGGATTTAAAAAGAACTGACCAGAGGAATAATTCTGAAAAGAAGAATACTCAATTGAGCAAAGAGACGAAGGAAAAAAATGTAGATAAAGTGCAGAAAGGTAGAACAATTAAAATGTAACTTCAATATTTTCTACGGTTGTAGGGAGGAGCCAGAACAAATTAATTAATTTTCAATTAAATCTTATGGGGAATCACTCCTTGGATAACGACAGTTTTAGTCGTTACCAAGATTACTGTTGTTAACCAAGGTACCACTGTATTTTATATTAATATTTAATATAAATCATAGACACACAAGTAATGTTGTTTATTTGATTTGAATTTTTTTCTTTTATAATCTTTATAAATAGCAGATAAAGAGGTTTATTTCAACAAATGAATAACAAAATTTTAGTTGCCTAGAGAATTATCTTATATTAACATCATCAACTAGAAATATGTAAATCAAGATGGTGGATCAGGAAGTTGATGCAGCATGTCAATTGATTGTCAGTTTCATTGTAATTCTCATGCAAATTTTTTCTTACTTTTCTTTTTTAAAAATTTTAAAATCAGGTTTGAATTATTTGTAAAGATTAAGTAAAAAGTATCTGATAAAGCAATTGTATACTAAGTGTGAGAAAAGAAGGATAAAATATTATGAAGAGCAATTTATTAAAGGTACATGAAATTAAGAATTTGATTACAAAAGACATGCACATTTGAAGACTAAATTGATTGTGAAGAAAAATGATGATGATGATGATTAGGGATAGAAATATTTGTTTGTATGTTTGTATTCACGATCTTTCTGTGAGGTGGTAATTTTCTGACATGAAGATATAGGGATGATAATATTGTAAATTTCAGCTTATAAATCACTGTTTTTAGATTTATTAAAAATATTTCAAATTTCTATTGCATTTACAGAAAAATTTAAACCACCACCAGGAAATTGGTCATGTCCTACTTGTTTAATTTCCAATGATAAAGCAGTTTTAAAATGTCCAGCTTGTGAAACTTCTAATCCAAACCATAAGCAATCAGCAGTAGAACAAGTAAGAAATTGAAACTAATTCTTTTTAATTAAATATAATAAATATATAATTGATTATTATTTTAAACAAATATGTTTTTTTCAGGTAGCAGCAGGCTCGTTTGGATCAAAGTTTAAACCTCCACCTGGATCTTGGGAATGTGATACTTGTTTTGTACAGAACAGTAGTGATGCAATAAAATGTATTGCATGTGAAACCTCCAAATGTGTTTCTTCTAAGCAGTCAGGTAAATATAAATTTTATATCTATTAGAAACTGGCTTACATGTATTTATTAACTTTAGTGTCACATACAATTTTAGACTGAACTAGCTTGAAGACTATGCAATGAAATTTTATAAATCCTTTAGATTTGAGTTTCTATGAGTTGAACTTAAGAGTTTTTGACTATTAAATATATTTTTAAAATAACCATTATAAAAAATTCAAATATCGGCATAATTTTATAACTTATTCCATAGATGGCACAATGTGTCCGCCTGAGATGTGGGCTTTCTGGTAGATTAAGTTAGTTCTTATCTTTCAGACAATAATTATGCATTAATTAATAGTTAAGAATATATATTAATTAACATAACACAAAAATCAATAAATTTTACAAGCATCTTCCATTTTAATGTATTTGTATTTTTTTTTATTAGTGATATTTGTGACGTGACGCTGTTTCTCACGCGTGAAAATAAAACTGAATATTTACTTTCTAAACTCCTATTGCAAAGTCGCAGGTTAGAACGAATGTCAATATTATTAATTCTAAACTAAGCCTAACGGTCTAGCAACTCTGTGCTAGGTGCAGGAGAATCAGGTTTACTTTGTTTGGACGACATAGTTTTTTAAGGGTTTATAAAACATTTAATTAAAACAATCTTAAACTTTCATCCATTGTGGAATTGTAATCGTGCACTTAGAGTTCGTATGAAATGCGTGCAATGCGTATCACAGCAAGATAGCATGCAGCAGTGTTGCTAAACAAAAAAAAAATCAAGAACCGCATAACTCCGAGTTCGTGTAAGTCGGGGTATTACTGTATTCAAAAACTATCTTGCCTTTAGACAACACCTCTCTTATTCAATCTATCAATCTAGGATATGGATTCTATCCTGATGCTTTAATTGGAAAGCCGAATCATATTTACCAATTTATAGTGAAGAATGAATCTGCTGCATGAAAGTATATTGCATTTCATCTTGGAGAATTTAGGGTCATTGATTCCCATTCTTTGCCTCATAATCAATCTTACTTCAAATATATGCAACTTGTATTTAATCATCTGCCATTTAGTTATATCTGATAGGAAAGCAACAGAAAATAAAAACAGATTTCAATATAGGTGTGGGAAGCTTATGACAGACATGGAAAAAGTTGCTGACAAAATAATGAATAGCATCTGGAAGAAGTCTTCATTAATAGTAAGAGCTTAAATGCTAGTCCAAAAATCAATAATGTTGTCTAGATAATAAAGAAATCCTAAGGTTATGGAAATTGATTCTGAAGTTATTTTTAGGTGCTATCCTCCCATGATGAGTTTAAATCCAACTGATCTTACTAAAATTTAGAAACAAAGTTTTGCTTGAAATTTTAATTTTAATCTGAGCCTGCAGTTAGCAGGCTCTCAGGTTAATATTAGATCTTCATGATGCTTTGAAAATTGAAAGAACTTGCAAAGTTTTGCTTGAAATTTTAATTTTAATCTGAGCCTGAAGTTAGCAGGCTCTCAGGTTAATATTAGATCTTCATGATGCTTTGAAAATTGAAAGAACTTGGACTCATTGAAGCGGTATCAAAATTTTTAAGGGGATTGATTCGAATGAGCAACTAGTAGCAACAACAAGGCAAGGAATAAAGCAAATGTTTGTTTCTTTTTAGGAGATTCTGAGAGAAGTATTTATGTTGCAAAGTTCAGTATTTGATTTCTTTAAACAATAGTTAAAGACATACGTTTTGTTATTGGATATTAGTGATTATCCAGATGTCCTGGCTATAGTTCAAGAGAAGAATGCTGTTTTTCTTTTTAAATTACCATTTGATTTATCATGTTTCAAAATTTTTGTTTTGAACCAATTTCTCCATTTTAACATTGTGTTTATCTATATATATTATAAATCAGAAATGCCTTAGCATGTATGTGCACTTATAACGCAAGAACAGCTGAATGGATTTTTATGAAACAACTTTTGTTTGTGATTATTTGAAATTGATTTTATATATTGTAATTGGCGTAAATTACTTGATAACAATTAAAGATGGAAGATCAGCGCTACTTGATCAACCTCATTGGGTTACAGTGATCACATGACATGTTAGCTGGCCGATATCATTAGATTACTATGAGCGTGTCCTTAGTAACTGAGCAGTCTCACTGGATCATAATGGACATGTGATTCTTGCACGTGACCATTCCAAAGATGGAAGATAGACGCTATTTGAGCAACCTCATTGGGTTACAATGATCACATGACATGTTAGCTGGCCGATATCATTAGATTACTATGATCGTGTCTTTAGTAACTGAGCAGTCTCATTGGATCATAATTGACACATGATTCTTGCACATGACCATTATAACCCAATGAGACTGCTTTTAATGGCAGATATCGTAATCTTTCTCTAATTTTCTATTTATTATAGTTTATGTTACTTTATTTAGCCTAATATACTTAATTTAAACTTTGATTAGGTTTAGTGACCACATGGTACTTATGTTAAACTTTGGTTAGGCTTAATGACCACGTGTTATTCGTAGCATCTATATATATATATATTCTTTATTTAGCCTAATATACGTAAGTTAAACTTTGATTAGGCTTAATGATCACGTGTTATTAGCACCATGGCTATTAGAGATATCTAATATATATATATATAATATCTACACATAAAAATTTAAATACCTGTGCATGTATGTTCAATTATAAGGCAAGATAGGCTGAATTTCCTAATGCCCGTTAAGATTGTCACTATCATTACTGTGTGTAGAGAAATGAAACCATCATTGCCATAGTAATGCAACAATTTGACTTACAATAACAGAATTTTATAAAAAGTATCGAATTATTTATGCTGATTTATTATTTAATCTATCATCTTTTTTTCAATCAGTGATTATTTTATTTCATGTACTTTTTTTTTCATGTAAGTTTTTATGAAAAAGAATTTGTATTTGAGATTAATTCATGTACAAGGGTGTGACAATTAAATAACCAGACTAGTCTTAAAAATTAGTTTTATTGAAAACATTATACAAATACTTTTTAGTCCTCTTAAACATACTCCCCTTCCCTATCAATACATCGCTGCATACAAATTTTCCACTGTTCAAAGCAGTGCTGCAGGTCATTAGGTGTCACCTTCTTCAGTAAGTCTGCCGTTTTTGCCTTCACTTCTTCTTTTTTCGATATTAATGGTATCATCATGATTGAATGGGTACCTCAAGGCCAAATGGTAAACCAGCAGTACTACATTGAGGTCCTGAAAAAGCTTTGAGAAAGAGTGAGGAAGAAAAGGCCAGATCTATGGAGCAACATGTGGATTTTGCACCAAGACAATGCCCCGGCGCACAATGCACTCTCTGTGAAACAGTTCTTGGCGGACAAACGCATTACTGTGTTCGAGCATCCACCGTACTCACCAGATCTCGCACCATGCGACTTCTACCTGTTTCCAAAAGTGAAAAGTGCATTGAAGGGAACATATTTTCAATCTGTAGAAGAGGTGAAGGCAAAACCGGCAGACTTACTGAAGAAGGTGACACCTAATGACCTGCAGTATTGCTTTGAACAGTGGAAAACTCGTATGCAGCGATGTATTGATAGGGAAGGGGAGTATGTTGAAAGGGACTAAAAGGTAATTGTATAATGATTTCAATAAAGCTAATTTTTAAGACTATTTCCGGTTATTTAATTGTCACACCTCGTATTTCTTGATGTTCTTGGTTCGAGACTATAACTGTTGTTCCACGTATTTTAATATAACGTTTTTGTATATCGTACAGTTGTATAAATTTCATAATGCCACGAAAAAGAAAGAACTCTTTAGGTAAATTAACTCCTGGTGCTAAACGAATGCATTTAACTTGGGAAAATGAACCATTAGAAGATCGAACAAATCGACTGATTTCTAATAGAGAAAGAAACAAACAAAGAAGGGAATGTTCGAAAAGGCACATATTTCAAAAAGAAAACGTATCTATACAGGAAAGATTTTCAGAATCCATTGAAGAAAATCCTGAATGTCATCTAAAAGGTTATAATTTAAGAATAAGAGAAACTTTAGTAAAACGCCAACATTCACTTAAATTGAATAGAATCGGAGAAATTCAAAGAAAAGGAATTCCATGAAGAAATTTGGAATGCTCTGCTTTTACATATGATCCTACAATTGAATATAATCAAAATCAAGCAGTTTTAATAGGAGCCATGAATAACATCTGTGAGTATTGCTTTGCGTTGAAATGGGAACAGGAAGCAAGCAGAATGTGTTGTTCCAATGGAAAGGTAAAATTAGACGAAATAGGTCAATATCCAGAACCATTACATTCCCTTATATATTGTCAACATCCTTTATCATCTCATTTTTTAAATGCTATACGTTCTTATAATAGTGTCTTCCAAATGACTTCATTTGGTTGTAAACAAATTAACAAAGGAGAATTCATGCCAACTTTTAAATTTCAAGGATAGATCTATCACTCAGTAGGTAGCTTGCTTACTTATAAGCCTAATGCCCAAAAATTTTTACAAATTTATTTCATATCTAATTATGATATGGTTGTAAACAAATTAACAAAGGAGAATTCATGCCAACTTTTAAAGTTCAAGGATAGATCTATCACTTAGTAGGTAGCTTACTTATAAGCCTAATGCCCAAAAATTTTTACAAATTTATTTCATATCTAATTATGATGAACAAGCAACAAGGAGATGTAATAGAATTCCAAATCTCAATCAACAGTTGATAATTGAACTACAAAATATGTTACACACCCATAATATCTATATAAGATCATAAAAAATGCAATTGGAAAATGCACCACCAAATTTAGACGATTTTCGTATCATCATTCATTCAAATCATAAACCATCGACTGATCACAGGGGTTGTTATAATGCACCTATCATGAATGAAGTCATAGTCCTGATTGTTGGCCAAGAATTCAATAAACAAGATATTATTCTGCATGGACATAATAATACATTACAAAGAATAAGTGAATTACATAAAGCATATGATTCATTACAATATCCATTATTATTCTGTAGAGGTGATGATGGATACACAATAGATTTATCATAAGTAAGTCCAATTACTGGAGATGTGACTAACAAAACTGTATCTGCTATGAATTTTTATGCATATCATTTGATGATTAGAAAAAATAGTTTCAATTATTTACAACATTTTCAGCATTTATTGAACCAATTTTTAGTAGATATTTATGCAAAAATTAAAACAGAGAGGCTTAATTTTATTCGATAAAAAACCAAAGAAAGCTCGGAGCTGAAAATTATGTTCATTTACAAGATGCTCTCAGGGATAATGAAGATTCAAGCAGTATTGGTTAATTAGTTATATTGCCTTCATCATATGTTGGTGGACCACATTATATGCATGAGAAAACTCAAGATGCCATGACTTATGTCCGAAAAAAAATGGTTGCCCTGACCTATTTATAACATTTACGACCAATCCAAAGTGGAGTGAAATCACTACAAATATTTTTCCGAGTGATAAATCCCACGATAGATATGACATTATTGCTAGAGTATTTCATATTAAAGTGAAACAATTGATTTATTTAATAACTAAAGCTAAAATTTTTGGAGAATGCCTTGCCTTTTTGTATTCTGTAGAGTGGCAAAGGAGAGGATTGCCTCATATCCATGTTTTGGTATGGTTATAATTTGTAATATAAATAACATATATTTCATATCTCTTAAAAATTATATTATTTTAATGATTAATATGCAATAAATCCACAATTTATGCAAATCCAACATTTATAAATATGATATTATGTAAAATATTTTGATGAGCCAAATAATTTGCATAATTTATTTTACAATGCAGTTATGCAATGTTACATATTAATATTTTAAAGATTATGCTCTCTTGATAAGCACTGCTATATCAAGAGTTAATGACATTATTTATAACATTACTGTCAATAATAAAGCTATCTTATATCATAATAAATATTGTAATAAGATATATAAGAAAAAACCACTTGCTTATAATATACCACTTAAACTACTAGTTCAGAGTCAATACAAGCACTATCAGAAGTATTAAAGTGTTTTATTACTGCAAAACGTTTTCAGACCCGTGATGAGGGACCAGTGACGGGTCCGAAAATGTTTTGCAGTAATAAAACGCTTTAATACTTGCAAACCAAAGAAAACTCTGAGCTGAAAATTATGTTCATTTACAAGATGCTCTCAGGGATAATGAAGATTCAAGCAGTATTGGTTAATTAGTTATATTGCCTTCATCATATGTTGGTGGACCACATTATATGCATGAGAAAACTCAAGATGCCATGACTTATGTCCGAAAAAAAATGGTTGCCCTGACCTATTTATAACATTTACGACCAATCCAAAGTGGAGTGAAATCACTACAAATATTTTTCCGAGTGATAAATCCCACGATAGATATGACATTATTGCTAGAGTATTTCATATTAAAGTGAAACAATTGATTTATTTAATAACTAAAGCTAAAATTTTTGGAGAATGCCTTGCCTTTTTGTATTCTGTAGAGTGGCAAAGGAGAGGATTGCCTCATATCCATGTTTTGGTATGGTTATAATTTGTAATATAAATAACATATATTTCATATCTCTTAAAAATTATATTATTTTAATGATTAATATGCAATAAATCCACAATTTATGCAAATCCAACATTTATAAATATGATATTATGTAAAATATTTTGATGAGCCAAATAATTTGCATAATTTATTTTACAATGCAGTTATGCAATGTTACATATTAATATTTTAAAGATTATGCTCTCTTGATAAGCACTGCTATATCAAGAGTTAATGACATTATTTATAACATTACTGTCAATAATAAAGCTATCTTATATCATAATAAATATTGTAATAAGATATACTTATATAAGAAAAAACCACTTGCTTATAATATACCACTTAAACTACTAGTTCAGAGTCAATACAGCACTATCAGAAGTATTAAAGTGTTTTATTACTGCAAAACGTTTTCAGACCCGTGATGAGGGACCAGTGACGGGTCCGAAAATGTTTTGCAGTAATAAAACGCTTTAATACTTGCTGATAGTGCTGTATTGACTCTGAACTAGTAGTTTAAGTGGTATTGTAATAAGATTTAAATTGTATATTTACATCATATTACAATAGTTGTATCATATCTCTTTCCTTGTAAATAGGCTCTACATAGAGCATATATTGCTTTAAATTTACTATAATATTTAAATAATAATTTAAATATAATAATTTAAATTATTATCACGTAGTTTTTGATGCTCTTGGTTTGAAACTATAACTGTTATTTCCTAATGCTTCTTAAGATTTTCACTATCATTACCAGGTGTAGAGAAACGATCAGAGGCCGTCATTGCCATAGCAATACAACAATTTGACTTACAACAACAGAATTTTATAAAAATTATCAAATTATTTATGCTACTACTAATTTATTATTAAATCTATCATCTTTTTTCCAATCACTGATTATTTTATTTTTTTCATGTAAGTTTTTATTTGTGAAGAATCTGTATTTGAGATTAATTCACGTATTTCTTGATGTTCTTGGTTTGAGACTATAACTGTTGTTTCACGTGTTTTGATATAATGTTTTTGTTAATCGTACAGTTGTATAAATTTCTTAATGCCACGAAAAAGAAAGAATTCTTTAGATGAATTAACTCCTGATGCTAAACGAATGCGTTTAACTCGGGAAAATGAAACATTAGAAGATCCAAGCAAATTGACAGAATTCTAATAGAGAAGGAAAGATAAAAAAGTGAACATTCGAAAAGACACATACTGTATTTCAAATAAAAATGTATCTATACGGGAAAGATTTTCAGAATACATTGAAAAAAAATCCTGACAGTTATCTAAAAGGTTATAATTTAAGAAAAAGAGAAACTTAAGCACAACACCATGAACTGCCTGAGCAACGCCGGGCACAGGTATGCTAGTTTTGTATATATTCATTTTATAGCATTAAATATTTTTATACTATTTTTCATTGTTCCAATTTTGTATAATAAGCCCTCACTTAATGTCAAAGTTAGGTTCTTGAAAACTGCAACTTTAACCGAAAGCAAAATTTCATAGACCTAATATTATAAATTGAAGTTATGTTCCTAGTAACTACCCAAACTAAGATGTAAGGTGTATGCTGAGAGTTGAATGGCACTGGAGTAGTAAAAAATGCAGTGTTCTGAACAATCCCTTCAAGGCACCTGGCAAAACCTTGTCATATTTAGCCTTCCACCTGTATCGGAGGATAACCGGGTGGTGACTCCTTTTGTGTTTTCTCCAGTCTGTTCTTATTGCATGGATAGCAATAAAACTTTTTCTCAGGAGATTTACTTAGGTGACTTCTTTTGTGTTTCCTCCAGTCTGTTCTTATTGCATGGATAGCAATAAAACTTTTTCTCAGGAGATTTACTTACTTATTTATTGAAACTTTAAATATATATATAAATAAATTATTATAATACAACACCAATATCAATTTAAACTGAAATTGAAACTCAAATTCATGGGAATAGAGGGCTGAACAACAAGGTATAGCCCAACAGGGAAAAAGAAGTAGAAGTTTTTATTAAGTAAAGGAAGCTGTCTATAGGAGTGGACAGCATACTAGATGAAAAGAGGTAGTGCAATCAGCAGCTTGATAGGTTCACGAGTGCCTTCATCGGGAAGATTATTAATTATAAACAAAGATTTACATTGAATACATTGATAATTACAGTAGTCTGGTTTTGCCAAGATGGATTAAGACACACTAAAATCAATAGTAATGGACTAATAAAGAAGAGTAGAAGAATAGTTGTCCATTTATGTAAGACTGATTGTTCTGAGTTTAATTCCTGCTAGAGATGAATTCCACTTAGAGCTGCAGATTTGGTAAGGAAGTTCCATAGATCCTCAAAGAGTTCTTTATTTTCAATAAAGTTCTGTAGATTGCAAGGCCAGTTGAATCCAGCCATGATGGTAATCCTCTCAAGTTATCTTCAATGTCGAGAAATTTGTTACAGTTAAAAAGATAGTGTTCAGTGTTTTGAATTTCCTGAGTTCCACAATCACAAAAGTCTTCATTGTTGAGTGCAAAACATTTAAGATAAGCCTTGAAATTTCCATGACTGGTCACAGTTGGCTGAGTAAGCAGTTTGTGTTGAAGTGTTTGTTGTTGTAGAATTTGGTTATGTCGGAAATGAATTTGTGGCAAAGTCTGCCAGTAAGAGTCCCATTGTTTTTGCCAAAGATCAAAAGTTTTAAAATGAATGTAATTGTTGATGTAAGACAAAAGTAATTTGTTAAAGGTTGGAATACAATCTTTGAGGACAGCCTTTTTGGCCAGAAAGTCTGCCATTTCATTTCCAGGGTTTCCCATGTGTTTTCTAGGGGGACTGATTCTCTGCCCCACTGTGGGATTGGCAGTTCCGGTACTTCGGTTGAGGGAGCTGGAAGTGCCAGCATGCCCCAGGGCAGTGGGACAGTGGAGCAGTCTGCTGCTGTTTCTACTGACTCCATGAGTAAACCTGGTCTGTGAAAGGCACGTTTGTCTGGAGCAGCTACGACAGAAGCTGTTGGTACCAGTGGTTCTCAGCTACTGGATCACACTTCTCAACTAGCTTTGTCTGATTCTCCTATTGGTACCCCTGGTGTTGGTAAGAGGACCAGATCTGCAGTTTCTACTCCCTCTTCTGGGGAGTGTAGGCCTGCAAAAAAAATCAGAGCTTTCAGCCAGGGTTATACTCTGAAGTATTGACTTCCCTTTGGCTGGCCATCATCAAGGAGGGCAACCCAGACTCCAAGATGGTGGCTGATGAAGTTGATTTTCTCCTAGGGAAGATCCTGGGCAGAATAGATGGAACATCTACCAATGCTCAAGGGCTATACCTCGGATAATGATGCACTCATTTATACTTGTATAAATGAGTCACCTGTCAGTGACTCACCCAACTTTTGGATGGGTGTACTCTTGGCAGGAGACTTGCTTAAGGGTTATTCCTGCAAAAGACCTACCTAAGCCCATGAAGGAGACATATTGCATCCCAGATACCCACATGCAGGATGCAAATCAACTTTTGGCGCATCTCTAAACCTATAATCCAGGACTCAAAACTGAAAACTCAAGGGTTTTGGGTCGAAGCAAGGATGCGAAAGGGCAGTGCATCATTATGATGGTTGATCTTGCTTCAGCTAAGGCCATCAAAGCGGCCAATTATAAGGCTCTTTCTGGAGTCGATGAAGGGACCTTTAAGGTGCTTTCGGATCCTAATTCCAAGTCTGGACGACTGGTGCTTAGGTGATTGCAAGGGCAAAGGGGCATGAACTGGTCAGGCTTGCCGACAAGGATGGGTTTCTGAAAGTGGCTCTGGATCTTCTGGTGCTCAATCTATGGAGGGGGCATGGAAATCTGCCTACCTTAGGCACCTGTCATATCATGGGTCTGAGGGTGATCCAAATCAACCTCCAGCACTCCCGAGCTGCTTCCGCCCTTTTGGGTGTGCTGTTCATGGGAATTGTTATGACCTCGCTCTTATTCAAGAGCTATGGCACTATAAGGGCCAAATATGAGGACTTAACTGTAAAGAAGGTAAGTTTTTCTTTTACTTCTTTTACTTCTGATAGTGGTCCTCGGACTTGTGTTTTCATTAGAAATAACAATAACATTGTTATTTGTTGATGTAAGACAAAAGTAATTTGTTAAAGGTTGGAATACAATCTTTGAGGACAGCCTTTTTGGCCAGAAAGTCTGCCATTTCATTTCCAGGGTTTCCCATGTGTTTTCTAGGGGGATTCTTCTCTGCCCCACCGTGGAATTGGCAGTTCCAGTACTTCGGTTGAGGGAGTTGGAGGTGTTTCACCTGTCTGGGATTTCTGTTCTAAGGATATTATCATTGTTTGGGTGAAGCTTGATGAGGGTAGTGTTAGTAGGGAACTTATAGTTTCCTCTGCATATTTCCCTTATGATAAGGACGAACTTCTGCCAATATCTGAATTTGGGCTTTTGGTGGAATTTTGTCAAAAGAATCATTTTGATTTGTTGGTTGGTGTTGATGCTAATTCTCACCATGTGGTTTGATGTAACAAAGACATCAACTGAACAGGGCACCTATATGAGTTTCTGATGGGTACTAACCTCTTCATTTTAAATAAGGGCAATGAATCTACCCTTTGTTGTTGTTAACAGAAGGAAGATCATTGACCCAACATTAGAGACTCAGAATATTTCTGACCTAATTGAAAATTAGCATGTGTCTGGTGAGCCATCCTCATCGCTCACAGATACATTTGCTTTAATTTACAGAGTATGGTACCTAGCTAGATAACTAGGTACTTTCTCCTTACCTACTTAGGTAAAGATTATCTTTCTTTAGGGAAGACCTTAAGTTTAACCTAGAAGTATACAGAGCAGATTTTGCTCAGTGGTGGATTTAGAGATGACTGTTGGGGGAGTTCAGAGCAGATTTTGCTCGGTGGTGGATTTAGAGATGACTGTTAGGAGTATACAGAGCAGATTTTGCTTGGTGGTGGATTTAGAGATGACTGTTGAGTTCAGAGCAGATTTTGCTCGGTGATGGATTTAGAGATGACTGTTGACCAGATTCAACAGGCAATTCTCTTACCTGTCATCAAAATTGTCCTGTTAGGACTGCTTGCTCATCAAGACAGGTTCCTTGGTGGAATGAATAGCTGGGCGGTCTTAGGCATAAAGTAAGAAGGATTTTTAATAAAGCTAAAAGGACAGGTGATTGGGACACATATAGAAGTGCTTTCATCTGTTATAATAAGGCCATTTAGAAAGGCTAAAAGGTCGTCTTGCAAAAGATATTGTCATGGAATTGAAGATACTCCTGATGTATCCAGACTTGTGAAGATAATGTCTAATGGGAATTTTTGCAAGGTTGGTTCTGTTAGGTTGCCAGATGGCAGTATGACTAGAACTTGCAAGGACTCTTTAAAGGAACTCTTTCGAGTACACTTTCCTGGGTCTACTTTGATTTGAGGGTTCATCCTCTCTGCAGGTACAGTCTGATCTTGATGGACATGTTTATCATGCCATGAGGGAGCATTGGGGCCTTGTTAGAGAAGTGATCAATCAGTCTAATATTAGGTGGGCTGTAAGTGTTTTAAACCCTTCAAGTCAGTAGGACCGGATGGTATTTTGCCAGTGTTCTTGCAATAGGGCATTGACATCCTAGCCTCTCCTTTATGCTGTGTTTTTTGGGTCTGTTTGGCTATTGGCTAGTAGTAGTAGAACAGGGAGGAGCCTACCCAGCCCAAGCACTGCGACCAACAATGGTCTATTCTGCGTAACTAGGTACTTTCTCCTTACCTACTTAGGTAAAGGTTATCTTTCTTTAGGGAAGACCTTAAGTTTAACCTAGAGGTATACAGAGCAGATTTTGCTCAGTGGTGGATTTAGAGATGACTGTTGACCAGATTCAACAGGCAATTCTCTTATCCTGTCATCAAAATTGTCCTGTTAGGACTGCTTGCTCATCAAGACAGGTTCCTTGGTGGAATGAATAGCTGGGCGGTCTTAGGCATAAAGTAAGAAGGATTTTTAATAAAGCTAAAAGGACAGGTGATTGGGACACATATAGAAGTGCTTTCATCTGTTATAATAAGGCCATTTAGAATGTTACAGTGTAACCTGTCCCGCTCAAAACACAAATGCTCCACCTTATGGGTCCAAGAAATCCCTCGACCCGAAGAATGAAGCCTATAATAGCCCTCCTGGGCACTCACCTCAACAAATAGATGCAGAGGAGGGATGCACAGGAGAACCTCAAGAGCGGCAGTAGGAGCAGTCTTCATAGCCCCAGTAATGCCCAAACAGGCCAGCCTTTGAATCTTCCCAAGTTCAGCCTGACAAGTTTTAAGTAAAACCCTTAGGGGGCTTCTCGCCCCTTCCTTGGACCTGAGCCTGTTCTGGGCATTGGTTCGGGTGTTTTCGGGCAGATTGTTAGGGAGTGGTTGGGGGCCCAACATCTCGCTTTTTGGAGGACTACCTCTGGCCTTAGGCAGGCAAAGGCTCTCATTTTAGGATGCTCTGCTCATCGAACTAAAGAGTTGCTTTCCCTGAATGAAAATGGGGTTAGAATTGTTACAGGGCTTCTTACAGGGCACTGTCATTTTAGACGACATCTTCATTTAATTGGGCTTGTCGATAGCCCTATGTGTAGAAGATGTCAGTACGAGGAGGAAACTCCTCTTCACATTTTGTGGGAATGTGTGGCCCTTTCGTGGCTTAGGCGTGATCTCTTGGGGGTGTATTTTGCTGTTCCTGAGGATCTTGCTACTGTCCCATTAAGGAGTATACTGTCTTTTGTTTTAAGGACAGGTCTTCCCCTGGGATGATCCGATTGGGGGATGCACAATAGACCATTGTTGGTCGCGGTGCATGGGCTGGGTAGGCTCCTCCCTGTCTTTACTACTACTACTACTACTACACTACTACTACTACTACTCCCCCTCACAAGATCCCAATCCTCTCGTGAGGCATGGTAAACATGACCATCAAGGTCAGACTGCACCTGCAAGGAGGATAAATCTTCAATCAAGGTAGACTCAGGAAAGTGTACCCAAAAAAGTTCCTTTAAAGAGTCCCCCTCAAGTACTAGTCATACTGCCATCAGGCAACTTAAGAGAACCAATCCTGCAGGTACTGGTCATACTGCCATCAGGCAACTTAAGAGAACCAACCCTGCAATAGACATTATCTTCACAAGTCTGGATACCTCAGGTATATTCTCAATTTCCTGAGTATACCATTCCAGAAAGACCTTTTAGCCTTTCTAATGGTGTATTGTAACCAGTAAGAACACTCCTATATGCATCCCAATCACCAGTCCTCTTGGATTTATTAAAAAGCCGCCTAACATTAGTCACCAAGTCCTTTTAGCTTTATTAAAAAGCCGCCTAACAGTACGTCTAAGACCGCCCAGTCGTTCATTCCACCAAGGAACTCGCCTTGATGAGTGAGCCCTCCTCACAGGACAATTTTGATGGTAGGATAAGTGAATTGCCTGTCAAATCTGGTCAACAGTCATCTCTAAATTCACCACCGAGCAAGGTCTGCTCTGTACTCCCCTTAAGTTAAATTTAAGGTCTTCTCTAAAGGAAGCCCAATTAGTCCTCCGAGGGTCCCTGTATAACGTAGCCAATGGCCACACAGGCCCGAAAGACACGGCAAAGAGGGGAAACCAGGACATCAATGCCCTGTTGCAAGAACACTGGCAAAATGCCATCTGGTCCCGCCGACTTAAAAGGCTTAAAAACACTAATAGCCCATCTAATGTTAGATTGATTAATCATCCCCCTCACAAGATCGATAAGAGAATTGCCTGTTGAATCTGGTCAACAGTCATCTCTAAATCCACCACCGAGCAAAGTCTGCTCTGTACTCCCCCTAAGTTAAATTTAAGGTCTTCTCTAAAGGAAGCCCAATTAGTCCTCCGAGGGTCCCTGTATGTAACCTGACTAGGCGCCATACCCTGTAAATTAAAGCAGATATATCTGTGATCCGACAAAGAAGGATCACCAGATACATGCCAATTCTCAATTAGGTCAGAAATACACTGAGTCCCTAATGTTAGGTCAATGATTTCCCTTCTGTTAACAACAGCAAAGGTAGGCTCATTACCCCTATTCAAAATGAAAAGGTTAGTACTCATCAGAAACTCCAATAGGTGCTCCCCCCCTACAGTTGATGTCTTTGCTACCCCAAACAACATGATGAGAGTTAGCATCGACACCAACCAGTAAATCAAAATGATTCTTTTGACAAAATTCCACCAAGGACCCAAACTCAGGCGTTGGTGGAAGTTTGTCCTTATCATAAGGGAAATATGCAAAGGAAACAATAAATTCCCTATTAGCACCCCACTCATCTAGCTTCACCCGTACAGTAGTAAGATCCCTTGAACAGTAATCCCAGACAGGTGAAACATGTATGTTATTCTTAATGAAGACACAAGTCCGAGGACCATTATCAGAAGTACAAGTAGTAAAAGAAAACAACTTACCTTCCTTACAGGGAAGCCTCCGTATTCGGCCCTTATAGTGCCATGGCTCTTGAATAAGAGCAAGGTCATAGCAGCTTCCCACGAGCAGCCGACCCAAAAGGGCAGAAGCGGTTCGGGAGTACTGGAGGTTGATCTGAACCAACCTCAGGCCCATGACACTACAGGTGCCTAAGGTGGGCAAAGTTCCATGCCCTCCCCCGTTGACTGGGTGTCGGAAGGACCAGTTGTACTCCCGGAAGCTCGATCCTTATCAGAGAGCCCGACCAGTTCATGTATTTTTTCAGGAGCAATCACCGAAGCTATCAGTCTCCCAGACTTGGAATTAGGATCCGAAAGTACCTTAAAGGTCCCTTGATCGACCCCAGAAAAAGCCTTATCTCTAAATCCACCACCAAGCAAAGTCTGCTTTGTACTCCCCCTAAGTTAAATTTAAGGTCTTCTCTAAAGGAAGCCCAATTAGTCCTCCGAGGGTCCCTGTATGTAACCTGACTAGGCGCCATACCCTGTAAATTAAAGCAGATATATCTGTGATCCGACAAAGAAGGATCACCAGATACATGCCAATTCTCAATTAGGTCAGAAATACACTGAGTCCCTAATGTTAGGTCAATGATTTCCCTTCTGTTAACAACAGCAAAGGTAGGCTCATTACCCCTATTCAAAATGAAAAGGTTAGTACTCATCAGAAACTCCAATAGGTGCTCCCCCCCTACAGTTGATGTCTTTGCTACCCCAAACAACATGATGAGAGTTAGCATCGACACTAACCAGTAAATCAAAATGATTCTTTTGACAAAATTCCACCAAGGACCCAAACTCAGGCGATGGTGGAAGTTCGTCCTTATCATAAGGGAAATACGCAGAGGAAACAATAAATTCCCTACTAGCATCCCCCTCATCTAGCTTCACCGGTACAGTAGTAAGATCCCTTGAACAGTAATCTCAGACGGGTGAAACCTGTATGTTATTCTTAATGAATACACAAGTCCGAGGACCATTATCAGAAGTACAAGTAGTAAAAGAAAACAACTTATCTTCCTTACAGGGAAGCCCCCGTATTCGGCCCTTATAGTGCCATGGCTCTTGAATAAGAGCAAGGTTATAGCAGCCCCCCATGAGCAGCTGACCCAAAAGGGCAGAAGCGGCTCGGGAGTGCTGGAGGTTGATCTGAACCAACCTCAGGCCCATGACACTACAGCTGCCTAAGGTGGGAAAAGTTCCATGCCCTCCCCCATTGACTGGGCGTCGGAAGGACTAGTGGTACTCCCGGAAACCCGATCCTTATCAGAGAGCCTGACTAGTTCATGTCTTTTTTCAGGAGCAATCACTGAAGCTATCGGTCTCCCAGACTTGGAATTAGGGTCCGAAAGTACCTTAAAGGTCCCTTGATCGACCCCAGAAAAAGCCTTAAAATTGGCCTCCTTGATGGCCTCCAGAAAAAGCCTTAAAATTGGCCGCCTTGATGGTCTTTGCCGAAGCAAGATCAACTATCAGGATTAAACGCTGTCCCTTAGCGTTCCTAGTTCGACCCAAGACCCTCCAGTTTTCAGTCCTGAATCCCAGATTAAATACTTTCAGTCGAGCAAGAAGTTGGCGCACTTCCTGCGTACGAGTGTCCACAGTACGATAAGCCATTTTCACAGGCTTGGGAAGGTTCATCGCAGGAATTACCCTTAAATGAATCCCCTGCCCAAGAGGACACCCATCCAAAAGCCGGATAAGCCATTGACAGGTGAACTCATTTATACAAGTATAAATGAGTGCACCATTGTCTAGAATATAACCCCTAAGCAGTGGCAAGGCCCACCAGAAGGGATTCCGTCCACACCACTAAGGATCTTGCCCAAGATGAGATCCACATCTGCAGACACCATCTTGTAGTTCGGATAGCCCTCCT
Organism: Olivierus martensii; assembly: GCA_000484575.1. Classification (NCBI taxonomy): domain Eukaryota; kingdom Metazoa; phylum Arthropoda; class Arachnida; order Scorpiones; family Buthidae; genus Olivierus; species Olivierus martensii. Next base: position 92,302 of record AYEL01069896.1, read on the forward strand.
TAATAATGGCCAACCGAAGAGAAGCCGCAGCCTCTGAATAAGATCCAGGCTGAAAGCCCTGTGATCTCTTAGTAAGTCTAATCTTCTCAGAAGAGGGGGTAGACAAATCAGATCTGGTTCTCTTACCAGCACCAGGGGTACCAACAGGAGAATCAGACGAAAAAGCTAATTGGGAGGTGCTATCATGTAACTGAGAGCCACCAACAGCAACAGCCTCCCTTTAGCCCTCCTCCACTTTTGTCTAGCCGCTCCAGACAAACGCGTCTTTCGCGGACTAGATGTACTCCTGGAGGCAACGTTAACATTCGTAGACTGCCCGTCCTCCCCACCACCCTGAGGCACATTAGCGACCTCGGCACCCTCAAACCACCAGAAGGGATTCCGTCCACACCACTAAGGATCTTGCCCAAGATGAGATCCACATCTGCAGACACCATCTTGTAGGATTCATTGCAGGAATTACCCTTAAACAAATTCCCTGCCCAAGAGGACACCCATCCAAAAGCCAGGTAAGCCATTGACAGGTGAACTCATTTATACAAGTATAAATGAGTGCACCGTTGTTTAGAATATAACCCCTAAGCAGCGGCAAGGCCCCCCCCAGATGGGATTCCGTCCACATCACTAAGGATCTTGTCCAAGATGAGATCCACATCTGCAGACACCATCTTGGAGTCCGGATAGCCCTCCTTAATAATGGCCAACTGAAGAGAAGCCGCAGTCTCCGAATAAGGTCCGGGCTGAAAGCCCTGTGATCTCTTAATAGGTCTAACTTCCTCAAAAGAGGGGGGTAGACAATTCAGATCTGGTTCTCTTACCAGCACCAGGGGTACCAACAGGAGAATCAGACGAAAAAGCTAATTGGGAAGTGCTACCAGGTAACTGAGAGCCACCAACAGCAGCAGCCTCCCTATTAGCCCTCCTCCGCTTTCGTCTAGCCGCTCCAGACAAATGCGTCTTTCGCAGACTAGATGTACTCCCAGAGGCAACATTAACATTAGTAGACTGCCCGTCTTCCCCACTACCCTGAGGCGCATTAGCGACCTTGGCGCCCTCAAACGAGGTGCCAGGATCACCACCCCCATGATGGGGAGGAGGAGCAGCCTCCCCAGAAGAAATAAAATCGGTAATTTTGTCATCCATGTGGCAAAATTAGAACTGGGGGAAACATAAAAAGTCACCGCCCGGTTATCCCCCAATACGGGCGGAAGGCTAACTACAACAGTTTCGCCAGGTGCCCTGAAGGGATTGTTAACGACACTACATCTTTTACTACCCCAGTGCCACTCAACTCTCAGCATGATGCCTTATACCTTAGTTTGGGTAGGGCTTCTTCGATCTTAGATCGTCGATATTTTATTTTCTCCGAGGGTACAAGCCATCCTTCTGATCTACAAGATTTCCCTGTTCCTTCTTCTGTGTGAATCTTTAATTTTGGAAAAAGGGACTAAAGACTGTAAAAGAGAGAGACTAAAGACTGTAAAATTGTGAACAGTAATCACCTCGTCAGCCTCCGCCGAATTTGTATCTTCCGGTTGTGTTTCCCGGAGAATTAATACTTTACAAAACAGGTATTTCTCCTCTCTGTATAAAATTTTAAATCATTTGTAAAATGATGGAAATCTCTCATAATATAGGAAATTGTTCTTGTTGAACGTCGTCTCTGTTTTATCTGCTGAACCTCATTACTCATCCTTACGTGCATCTCTCACCGCTCTTTAGGCCAATGCCTGTCAACATCGTCCTCGGACCTGCGGGCTGGTTGGGCCTCCTGTGGGCCTCACAGTGGCCATATCAAGCTTGGGAGATGATGAACATTCGGGACGTCCAAAAACTGCAACCACTGATGATAACATGCTCAAGTTCACCAAATGGTGCTAGACAACCATCAAATTAAAGTGAGAGAGATAGCAGAGGCTATGAATATGTCTAAAGAACGTGTTTGTCACATATTGAATCAAGATTTAGGCATGAGAAAGCTGTCCGTGCGTTGGGTGCTGTGTTTGCTCACGTTAGACCAAAAACGTGTTTGAATGAACATTTCCAAGGCTCTGTTAGTGCAATTTAGGCACGCGTTTGCTCACGTTAGACCAAAAACGTGTTTGAACGAACATTTCCAAGGCTCTGTTAGTGCAATTTAGGCACAATAAATCAGAGTTTTGGCATTGATTAATTACTGTTGATGAAACTTGGATACACCATTACACCCCAGAAACAAAAATGCAGTCAAAACAGTGGACTGCGAAGGGAGAGTTGGTTCCAAAAAAAGCAAAAATTGTTTTTTTTTCGGCTGGGAAAGTGATGGCGATTGTATTTTGGGATAGTAAAGGAGTTATCTTAAAGGGAGAGTTGGTTCCAAAAAAAGCAAAAATTGTTTTTTTTCGGCTGGGAAAGTGATGGCGATTGTATTTTGGGATAGTAAAGGAGTTATCTTAATCGATTATCTTCAAAAAGGAAAAACCATTACAGGTGCATACTATGCATCATTACTTGACAAGCTGAAGGCAGAAATTGCAGAAAAACGGCCACATTTGCAGAAGAAAAAAATTTTGTTTCACCAAGACAATGCGCAGTCTCATACCTCAGCAGTTGCCATGGTGAAAATCCATGAACTACGGTTTGAACTGCTTGACCACCCTCCTTACCAGATTTAGCCCCAAGCGACTTTTTTTTGTTCCCTCAGTTAAAAGTTGCACTCAGAGGACAGAGATTTTCGTCAAATGAGGAGGCCATCACCTTCGTAAACGATTATTTTGCAGAGAAAGATGCCGAGTACTATTTGGACGGGTTAAAGAGATGGGAGCATCGCAGAGAGAAGTGTGTAGACTTACAAGGAGATTATGTAGAAAAATAAAAATAAATTTGAAGAAATAATGTCTTGTATCTTTGTTAGGTCGGAAACTTTTCAGACCACCCTCGTATTAGCAGTGCAAGTTGTTTTTAAATAGACTGATTTATCCACTGCAGCTGAGAAAGTCAAGAACACTTATATACATCATAATTGTCAGCCACAAACAAACTGATCAAATGTGATTAGTATTATCCCCCTAACTTTGTGGAAACAATTCATTGTGGAGAACAAACAATTTGTGTTTACACAAAGAAATATTTATTTTCACAATTCAGGATTTGACTACAATGTCTTATTAATGTAAGCCATCTTAGATTTCCTTAGTTATTTCATCTGAAGATGATTTTGTAATCAAATCCTAGATTGTGAAAATAAATATTTTTCTATTCTCTGTGATCAAATGTGCTCAATTTACAAGAGCTAAAACTAGATGGTCAAGTATTATGTGATACTGGTGTCGCATGTGCATTTCTGGTGGAGTGTAATAATTGTAACACAATATAATTTTAAATAGCGATAAATTGGAATAATGTTTAAAAGAAATGTACTACTCACAATGTATATTTCCCATTGTGAGTATTAATGGGTTCTAGGAGCTGATTTTCCCGATTTCCTGTCTAATTTTTTCAGGATTCGGGAACAGGAAAACGAAAAAAATTCTTGAGAATGAGCAGGAAGGAATTCCTGCCTGGAAACACTAGTTAATATATTGAAATTGTAATAATTTAATTCCAATATTTTTAGAAGTTTTAATTTATTAAATGATGCTAAAATTTTATTATTATATTGATAATTTTAAAACATTATTGAAAAATATTATTATAATATATAAAAGATATGCATTCTTACCTTATAAATTAATTATATTATATATTTCAGTAAAAATTATTTTTACTCAAATTCATTTTATAACAAAATAATTGCATTAGGTATGGACTTGTGGTTTGAACACATATCATCAACTTGGACATGTTCCACCACCAGAACGTCTCCTTATTCCACGTCCACTATCTTTGAAATTTAAAGAACAAAAAGAATTTGTTGGAATTTGTGCTGCACGTTATCACACAGTCCTTTACACAAAAGAAGCTGTTTTTACTTTTGGTTTGAATGCTGGTCAATTGGGTATGTTAATTAAGTACTATTTTTGATAGATTTAAATTTTAATTATTCATATTAAAAATATGAAATAAATTTAAAAACATAAAATCTTGCTTTTGGTTCTCCCTCACATAAGATATAAAATCATAAACATATTGACAGTCTTGAAACTTCTTTATATTCTACTAGACTGCTGATAAAAAAAATATATAAATGATAAAATTCACATTCTGGTGATAGAAAACTATCTTGAAAATACAAGTAGTCCTTGACTTATGATAACTCTATTGTCATCAATCAGAGTGATTGTAAATCATAAATGTCCAAAATTTATGAATTTCCCACTATTAACATTTACTAGGACACTATATTTTAATAAACATAACAAACACAAAACTACAAGAACTAGACAGAAAAAGGATGCTTTCTCTATATCAGACCATTGCTCAGGGACTTAAACCCAAGTGAATTACATTGATCAATTACAGAATTTATCAATGACATCACCATTATAAGTATGAATAATTATAAGTCAAAGACTACCTGCATAATTTTTTTTAACAGAGCTGTGTAGAGATAATTTACCATACCAAAAATATGAAATAAAATTAAAAACATATAAGTATTTGTTTAAAAGCTTTTATCTAATCTCAATCCAGTATATTTTGCATGAGTACATAATTATTTTTCTGGTATTTAATAAGCATAAGTTATGCTGAGCAATGATATTGTTTACATTTTGGTCAGTAGGATTCTCTCTGGGGCTTGCAACATAAGGAATTCTGCATTGCAGTTGCCACAAATGAGGACTGATTTACCTGAGAGAGATATCAAAAGACTTATGAAATTGTTTCAGAACAATGTTTATTTAATCAATATAAATATTCCAGAATATGCAGGCATACTTCATTATTGTGGTGATTATGTTCCAGACCACTGCTGTAAAGCAAATCATAGCTTTTTTTCATTTGCTAGAAACTGTTTTTATTTTTGATTTGAATATTGGTCAGTTGGGTATGTTAATTAGTGCTGTTTTTGATAGATTTAAATTTTAATTATATCATTTGCATTTAAAATGTATAAAAGCCTAAAAACTTATTTACACTATTATTCATTAATTGCATAATAACACTAGACCTAAACTTCCAGATAGCCTTGTTTTAAAGCATTTGTGTATAACGTTGGAGAATCCAACTTCAATTCCAGATCTCAAACTCAGTTTTTCAAAATGGCTTCAGAACCAGCCTTTTTATATGTTAATTTATGTTTTATATACTTATTTTAATAATTATTTTTAGATATAAAATAAAAACATGAAATACACTGACGGAAAAAAAAATCCCAACACCAAGAAAAAATTATTGTAGAGTAAATCATGTTTTTAGAACTGGAGCTTGATAACTTCCCATTGGATATATCAATGATACTACTAATTATTTTACATTTCAAATTATGGCTTAAATTTTGTTTAGTTTTTAATTTATTATTTAAGCCAATAATTTCAAAACTTTAGTTTCAGTTGAATATTTTTTTGTTGAAAATTGGTTTATGGTGGCAGTCATCCCACGCTGGGTAAACAGTCACACTTAATATCCAGATGTTGGACACTCCCTTGGAGGTCCTTTTGAACTTTCTTTTCCCTCCTGTCACACCCTCTTGCTAATTGATGCCATGTGAACTTTCCTACGTCTCAGTGTGTATCAGTTCTTCAGAGCTTACAGACGTATGTGTTCTATCCTCTATCTGTTATAAAAGACGGCTAACTCCAACATTTTTGATAATTAAAAACTATAAAAAATTATCTAAAAATAATACATTAGACAAAATTTGAAAATCATTAATGTAGTTTCTATATCTATTTAGTATTGTATCATTTGGCATGATATTATCCAGTTATGCTATTATTTTGCAGATTATTATTATTATTATTATTATTATTATACTATCTGTTAATAAAGAAACAAATCTAATATTTTATTCAAATTGCTTTAAGATTATTAAGTTACTTGAAAATACAAGTAATCCTATCTATGCTTATGACAGGATTAATTTTGAATCCCATGATCATAAGTCAAATCAGTTTGAAATCAAAAATGCCCAAAATTTATGAATTGTCACTACCAATATTTATTATTATACTCCAATTTATTATAATAAATTTAACAAACAAAAATACAAGAGCCATACATAAAAAGAATGCTTTATGTATATCAGACTATTGTACATGGGTTCAAATCCATCTAAATTTCATTGACAACTTAAACAGTTTACTAATTATGTCATAAGTACTATGATATAAGTACTAGTTAAGAATTTATCATAAGACCTATCATAAGTTAAGAACTACCTATATTTGATTTTGCAGTAAATTTAAAGTTAAGTAATATTGAATAAATTATGACATTAAATTTCCTAAACAAGAGAGAATAAAATTTATTTATGCCAATTAATTTTTATTTATGAGTATTCCATATTAATTCACATTTTTGGAATGAAAATTTTTTCATTGAATAAATTTTATTTTTTTTTTATTTTAATTTTATTACATTGCTGAGTTAGAAATAAAAAAATATGCAAATAATGAGTTGAATCAATTACTATAATAATGAAAAAAATTTTTATTTTTTATTTTTAGTCAAATATATATAAAGAAATTGCAAAGAAAATCACTAAAAAATTACAAAGTAAAAATGATTGAATTCTTGTCATCAGCTTGTACAACAAAAATAGATTGAATTAGATAAATTTCAAAATAAGGTATGAAAATTTATTATTTAAAATATTCTTTATAAAGTTGATAATTTTATAATTCTTATAAATTATAAAAATGATTTAAATTATAATAATATAACAAAATCTTTTACAGTGTTTTATTTATAATGTACAACAAAACTGGCTCACATCATTTAATGTAACTTTTTTCCCCTTATGTGAGGATACTCCATTTTTAATAAGTTTCTCTATTTCAGATTCTGTAAAGTTATTGTCCCTTAATATTTTGCGAATGGCGTCCATCAGAAAAGGTTTATCTTTAGCTTCTTCTATGAGAAGATTAAGGGGTTTGTTCCATTTATGTTCTGAAGAATTACTGTATTGAATCTGTTTGACTGGAGCTCCTATATTTTTAATGAAAATGAATTAAGTTTTAGATTCAGACCAATGAAAGTTTAGATTCAGTGAGAAAAAAATAAATTCAAGTTAAAATTAAATTGTAAATACTATAAATAGACAAAATGCAAAAGCATTAAAAAATTAATAATTGTTATTTTTAAAAGGAAAATATATAAAATAAAAGTTTAATTTTTTTTTATTATTATTAAATATAACAGTAGTAGTAATCAATTTCATGTAAAATGTTAGAATAAGACTAAATAGATAACTGTTTACTACACATTTGCATTTAATAGAAAAATCATAAATTAAATTAAAAAAAAAAACATGAAATTAAATGTAACTTACAAAAATTTTTTTTAACAATATTTACCTTTTCAATAGTTCAGAAAATACAAATTGCACATTGTTTAGAAAGTAATAAATTATATGTAATATTCACAAAAAAATATATAGTATTTGTTTTGTTGAAAAATGATTACCTTCAAATAATCCAATTTTGCAGATCAAAAGTATTATAGCAATCTTCACATAGAAGTTATTTTTTCCCATTTTTATTTTATAAGTTGTAAATTTGAAATCCTAGAAGATATGAAAACAGCTTTATCTCAAAATTTTATAGTAAATACAGTTACTATAATATTTTGATTAAAATTAATAAAAATATAAAATTTATAATGCTAATTGAAACAGAATTAATAAATAATATACACTGTCATAATTAAAAATGATATAATTTTTAAATAATTTCTGTATTGATTATTTGCATATTTAAAATTAAAACAATAAAATGACTTTTATGATGAAATGGAAAATTCTTTGATTTTTTTCTGAAGATAGCAAAATATCTTGCATATTTAAAAATAAATACTGTTTTGACAGTATTGATGATAACATATGAATAAACATCATGTATGAAGTAACTAAAGTTATATATTTTCAATATATGTAATATAATAATAATTCCTGTTTTATTGGTTATTTATGTATATATGCATATATTACACATATACATATACTGATGATAAATAAATTTATATATATATTTTCAGGCATCAACTGTTTCATTTTCAACACAACTATAAGTATAAAACTATAATTTGTTAGAACCAAATGATAATTAAATATTTTTCAGCATCAGAATAGTTATAATTAATGTATAAAAAAAATCAATTACATTTTTCATCCATATAGTTGTATCAATCTTCTATATATAGTAATTAAAAATGATTGAAAAATTTACTTCTCACTAGATACAGGCATATTAATAATATCCAATTAATTAATACTGTCTATTTAAGGCAAAATAACAGCATCTATTTAAGTGGATTTATCTTGAAAAACTACCGAAACCATTTTCAATTTATTCATTCATTTATATATAATTTTCTGCTATTCAGAACATAATTATCCTATGTAAACTTGCTTCAGAAACTAATAAAAAAATCTATAGAACCATATTCATAAAATTTCACGAGATGATACTTGAATCAATTTGCACTCCTATTACTTAATTCAAAAATATTATACATTATTTGAAGATTTAAAAATTTTTTATTTTTATAAAA
>AYEL01069901.1:0-27385 GCA_000484575.1 Olivierus martensii
TTAGGATCTTTCTATTTTGGCTACATAATTTACTAAGAGAATTTTATCACCTCAGACAGATATTAGATGATTGCAGGATTTTGGGAGTTTTCTTTTACACCTCTTTTCAATCAGATAAATTACTAAAATGCAGGATCACTTCCAACCAGGGCTGGGGAGCTGGAGCTTGAGTCGGAGCCCAGAGCCATCTAGCCAGGAAGTTTTGGAGAAGCCGGAGCTGGAGCTAAGCTGATCATATTCAGTGGAGCCAGAGCCATTAAAATTTCTGCTGGCTCCAGCTCCTAACCATCTATCATATATACTCAAATATAAGCAGAATCCCGACTTTAGAGTTTGAAAATCGGTAAAAATGCACAACCCGTGTATAAACTTTAGAGTTTGAAAATCAGTAAAAATGCACAACCCGTGTATAAGCTTACCCCGATTTTAGCACTTAAAATTCGATAAAAATTTGAAATCAATAAATTACGTGATCTTTGATTTTTAGTTACCGATATATTAATGCCTGATAAATTACATGATCTTTGATTTTTAGTTACCAATATATTAATGCCATTTGCCAAAAAATATAAATATATTTTATTGAAAACTTTAAATATCATATAAAATAAATATAATACAAACACCATTATATCAATTTAAAAGGTAAATGTTGTTGTGATAGTAAGGTAAGTGATGTTTCAGTAGTAGTCATCATACCAAAAAAACTTTTATAGTGATGGAGCTAGAGCTGGAGCTAAAGCCTCAGTTTTATAACAATGATTCTGGAGCCGGAGCCGGAGCTGGAGCCACAGCTGGAATATACTGTGGATCTGGTGCCGGTACCGGAGCTTAACCTATTTCAAGCCAACTCACTAGCCCTGCTTCCAACCATGGACAAAAGCCATACCCGTGGAGAGGGGTCAGATGGTGAAGAATAGGGATGGCTAGGAAAGTGCTGTCCTAGGCTATATTTCATTGATGCAATATGGCCCTTTCTGTCAAAATTTTGCCCACCCCTGATGTAAACAATAAAAATTAATTAATGTAAATTCTGCTATTAATTCATAATATTTTGTTCACAACTAGTCTGTACAAACTATTGACAATGTTTCATATTATTTATGACAATCGCCAGGTTATCATTAACCTTTAATTAAGTAATAACTGCTGCTTAAAAATAATTATTTTAACTTTAATTTCATTATTAATCTGTTTTATTTTTTTTGTAAAATATTAAATGTTTTAGAAAATAGTTTAAATATCAATTGTTTCTGCACTTTTCACTTCACTTTCTGGATCTTGATGCATCACTTATCTATGCTTAATTTGTTTAGTTTTTCAACCATCATCCTAACATGCATTCATCTATCATTGAGCAACACTGTTGTCTAAACTGCTCCTGGTGTCAGGAACTAACATTCAACTTTAGATGAGTGCACTTACAATTTTTTGACTCCCACAGACCCCACTTATTGATATCAGGATTTTGGTATCAAAAGAATGAAAATTTCTCCATTAAAACTCTCCTCACTAACTGCATATTTAATATACACATTTATTATTCATTAATATACTATTTTTAAGAAATTTATTATTGTTATAATATACAAAACATAATACTAATGCAGGTATTATATTCCATAAGAATTTTAATAACTTAAAAAATTAAACCAGGATTCTTCAACTACAAATCACTTAAAACAGTTTTACAAAATACTAAAATAGAATATTTTTGTTCTATAGCCTAGAACACACTGAGACTAGCTGAAAGAGAGGCAAAAAGCAGAAAGAAATTTATGCATATCTAGGCAGAAACAGAGCAGAAAACTGACATTAGCACAGCTCAACTTTCTCATTTTGCTTGAGGTTTCTGCCTAACTACAACCAGTCATAACATTGCTTACATATGATGTCATATACATTTAAAACATGGCGGAAAGTAAGCGTGGATTGTCTGCTGTAAATACTGAGATGTTTATCAAAGACATAAGAAAATATTTATGACAAAAAGAACAAAAATTACAAGGATATACTTTTAAAGCAATTTATATGGAAAGTCATCGGCATACGGCATAACATAACAGGTAATAAATATAGATCATTCTGAAAACAACTTCCGATCATATTTGCCAGGCACAGAGAAATTATATTATATTCATAAAATTATAATAGAACATAATGGAAATATAATATAAATAATGATTTCATTTTAAAATGAAAACATTTCATGTGTAAAAAAATATTTGAAATTGTTTTTAGAATATATTTATAAATTATCAGTTTGCTAAATATAAGAAAGACACAAGGTGCTGCTTTTCATTTCTTAACTGCATTTGTGTATACCACCTGCTATATTTTGCAGAAAACAGAACTAAAGCAGATTGAAACTTTTCTGCATTCTGCTATTCTGTGCATAAAAGTCCTGGTGTGTTCTAGGCTTAAATGAATACAATTCAAAATACAAATATTCAATCAATCAATTACCTTATTATTAAATCGGATATTTTTATGCTTATATAAAGCATAATTATATAAAAAAATCATAAGACATCTTTTACTGGTTAAATAAATACTTAAATAATGATATGTAATAATTTAAATAATTCTAACATACCACAAAATCTGTGCATAACACTCAAATTAAAATAGCCATAAATACAGAACTAACTGGCTACAATAAGAAAAATACACATAAATTACTAACATATTAATAGTTTTTAATGTTATAATATTGGGTTGTCTGAAAAGTCATGATGCATTTTTTCTATGTTTTAAAAAGTATATTTATTTATATAAAGAACAGATTAATCAATGATATATTGTCCATTTTACTCAATAACCTTTTGCCATCTTTCAGGGGGCTTCATAATTTCTCCTTCATAGAAGGACCTGTCTTTATTGGTGAAAAACTGAACAAGGTGCTGATTTACAGCCTCATCTGAATCGTGCAAGGAGTTTTGAAGAGAGCAAAACAAAGAAAGCAGTCTGATGGCGCAAAGTCTGGCGAGTATGGTGGGTGTGGCAACACATCCCATCCAAGCTCCAATATTTTTTGGGGGGTGATCAGACTTGTGTGTAGTCTTGCATTGTCGTGATGGAACACGACTCCTTTATGATTAATGAGCTCTGAACGTTTCTGGATGATGGATTCGTTCAAACTGTTCAATTGCTGACAGTATACATCTGAATTGATTGTTTGGTTCCTTGGTAGAATCTCGAAAAACATGACACCTTTAAAATCTCACCACACTGAGAGCATAATCTTCCTCTGATGAATGTCTGCTTTCGATGTTGTTTGAGGCAGATGATCATGCTGGGACCAAGACCATTTGTGCACCACCTTATTGTAAACGATCCACTTCTCATCACTAGTTATCAATCGCTTCAAAAAAGGATCATTTTTCCTTACATTTAATGAGGATGTTGCAAATGTTTATGCGTTCTGTCAAATGAACTTCTTTGAGTTTATGAGGAAACCAAATATCGGGCTTGCTTATGTACCCCAGCTTCTTCAGGTGAACAGTGAACAGTTGAATGATGGATGTTCAATGTTTCTGCAATCTCTCATGTTATGTAACGATGGTTTGACCAATTAATGCCTTTATTTTATTGTCATCAACATCGGTTGGTCTTCCTGACTGAGGAGCATCTTTGAGATCAAAGTCACCAGCACAGAATTTCGTGAACCATTGTTGGCATTGACGTTCTCATAGAGCAGTTTCACCATAAATTTTTTGCAACTTTTCACAAGCTTGATGCACGTTTTTCCCTTTACAGAAGTAAAACAATAAAATATGACAAAAATGCAAAGTTTGGTCTTTCATCTTCAACTTCTTGTAAAATTTATAAAAAACTAAAAAATAGATAGTTTTAGCTTCATTTTAAAAAAATTTATCAGCTGTTAAATGACACAACAATAACAGATGCGAATAACTCTAGTACTTCAAAAAATGAACAAATGCCATCTGTTATGAAAATGCATCATGACTTTTTAGACAATCCAATAATAATTATGATATATAAAATGATAAATATAGGTAGTCAGAAACTATGCTATATTTCTTACATGTTGATTGTACCATCACCATGCCATACTGACTGTACAGGGGTCTTATCTATTTATAATATTTGAACCTTTTTCTTTTTCTTTAATTGTCAAATTCTCCAAAATTCTACCCTCCTTGGATCTTTTATTACTTTAACTTCCTGCCATTTGATTTCCATATAACATGCATTTACTTTTTGTGACAAAGTTTTTTTTAATGCATTTAAATAGATATCATTAGCATGTTCCTTCAGTGTTATGTCAAATGCACTAGAAGTATATCCTACATATTTCTCTTCCATTTTTGAATCGTTTTTTATGACTACATATGTACGTTATGGGACATATATATACATAGTTCTATTACATATACATTATGGGATTACATATACTCCTGAGTATATGTAGTCCTATTAAAAAACAATCGTTTCTTGCTTTGTTCTATCAGATCTTTATCGTTTATATAAGCCATTTAAGTAAAAGAAAAAGAATGAAGATTAAAATTAATAACGTAATTAATATTATTAATTGGAATTGAGCTAATTGAGAAGCAATTATCCATGATCTGTGCATCTTTCCATTGTCTGAGCTTTATTAAACAAACATTAATCTTGATATCTTTTTATCAGCTTTTTTATTCAAGCATCTGTAAAACTGTAACAAAACATGTTCCTAAATATCAAAAGATTGTTAGGCATTACTATTTGGCTGATAGGATCAGAAAACTTAAGTCTACATATTTCAGACACTGTAAAGATTTGAGGAGTAATGGTTATTATTTAGATCTCTATCTGTTCGTTCTTTACAAGAAACAGTTTGTTAAATTTATAACTCAAGATTAGCTAAACATCAAACAATATGAATAATATCAACAGGAACAATAAAATACTATAGAATTCACTTAGATCCATTGCTCACTATAGCAACTGATCAAAAACTTTTAGTTGAAATGTATAATTTATCATCATCAAAGCTTGATGATAGAAATACTATCAACTTTTTATGTAACATCTTTACAAAATATTCAATATTAATGAAAATGAAGTGTATTGCAGGCAATAAAATCTAGAAACAGATTTTCCACAGATTCAGACATGTTACTTATTTATTCCTTCAAAAAACATTTCCATATATACTATCATATGTAACATACCTCTTTTCAAATTACTTTAAAAAAAGACTATATTCCTTAGAATGGCAAAATATCAGAACTGTTCCTGTTTTAAAAAAAATCAAAGAATCCATCAGATCCTGCATCATATAGTTCAATATGTTATGTATTTTTGAAAAAATAATATTAAAGTATACAATTTAACATTAAGAATGCAATACATCCATCACAGTACTATTCTATTAAACACAACTCAGCCATTACTAATCTGATTTGCTTCACTTCAATTATATATAAAAAAATATGTTCTTCATAATTCGTTTCTAGATATTTATGCTGCATTTCATAGAATAAATATTTTACATCAGAGATTGATTGAAGATTATGATGTTGACTTTGTGATGATATATTGGATTATTAAATACAGGTAGGCCTCGAATTTCTCACGCTAATCGAAGTATTAACTCTATGGAAAATATGGTAATTGGTTCTTTCTTTGTGAGATTCCGGCAATTAGCTAACTTCACAATGAATAACTCTTAAACAGTTAGTGTTAAGTTTATTGTAAATATTTATTTTCATATTTTACATCATTGTTCATCATCTAAATTAATAACTTACCAGGAATTGCGTCTCATATCATCATCAAACCAACCGCCAAATCAAAACTAAAATAGCGAATCGAAAGCGGAAGTTGAGCGCCGCCTGGCCGCCAATTCTGGGTCGAGAATTGAGTGAATAGGCCGATTTGCAATTAAGCATTGCAACTTTATTGAATCAGTAAATTAGTTCCAGATAGCATTAATAAGCGAAGTTAATGAACCAATGAGAAATTTTTAACAAGTTTTCTATTTGTTTATTAGCAGAATACGACACCAAAAGATAACAAAAAAAAATTTTTTTCACAAGTTTTATTTTAAATAAAGAAATCAGATAATAAACAAAAGAAAATAAATAATATCGGTAGTACAGCAATATAATAGGCAAATAAATTTGTAAAGATATCCTTATTTAAAAAAATTTAACAAAGAATGCTTTTATGTCGCTCAATCACATCCATTTTTTGCTGTAGCGTAATCACTTCTCTTTTTTTCGTTTCCTGTTTTATCATCAAAAGTGTTCTTCCTTTTATCCATTTCGATACTTTTTAAAAGAGAAAATTCTGTACTATACTGTATGTATACGATAGCAAAGCTAAATAATAGTACAGTAATGTTAAACAGTTAACGGGAAAAAGCCCATCTTTCTGATGTTTCACCCCTTCAAAATCGTGTGACCGTTCTTGGACTGCTCCTCGTTCGGTTTTACTAACCGAAAATTAACGGTAATTTGTTAATTGACATCATAAAAGGAGCTTTGTTAGTAAGACTGGTCTGTGTTTACAATTCGCACTAATCGAATCTTTTCTCGCACTAACCGAATAATGGTATCAATTTTTTAAGTTGCACTAATCGAATTCGCGCTATTCGAAGTCGCACTAATCGAGGCCTATCTGTACTTAAAGTTTAGAAAATATTATATTGTTATGGATAATCAAAGATTTTATTACTACTATCCTACAGTCAGAATTTCTGAGTGTTCAGCCCTAGTGCCTTACTTTTCATTATGTACATCAATCCAGTTTTCCATTTGAAATTTAATAGGTTATGCAAATGACTTTACACTAATAAATTCTGATAAAAAATTAGTTTTTGGTGTTGTTTTTTGATATACTTGTCTGCTTCAATCAAAACAATCTATCATTCAATATAAATAAAATAGCTTAAATGATATTCTCTCTTCATAAAATTGTTGAAGAAGAAATGTATTTACGTTGTTTTAATACCACTCTTTCCATTAGATTATCATACTGATTTAGGAATAATCAATGTGATGCTTTAATGGCAATCATATAAATATCATATTGAATCAAGAGCTAATAGATTTGAATCTATTAGTTCTTGATTCAATATGGAAAAAAATAGGATTTACTTGATGCTATAGAAACTGTATTTTTGATCCTGAAATATTAAGGCTTTGGTTCTATGTGACTATTGTTTCAACTGTCAATTATGGTATAGTTCTCTGCTATTGTGCTCCATAGTCAAATTTTAAATAAAGTAATTACTGAATAATTATTATCTTAACTTCATTATTATGAACTTTTAAGAAAGAATTCTATACTAAACAGTTTTCAAAAATGCAATAAATAGGAGACCATATATTGTAATGTAAAATATTGATATATGCACTAAACATTGAAAAATATCAATGCAAAAACTTCCATATAATAAATTATATTTGAATCCATTCCCTTCAGTTTTATTTATAGTGGCTTTACTATGTTCGATTATAGTCTACAAACAAACAAACCTTTATTTTTTTAAATGTATAGGATATACAATACTAACCTCAAGGGAATTTATTCCAAATGAATTTAATTATCTTGCCAAATTCTATCCGTTGAAAATCTTAACAGAAATTTTAATGATTTGAAATAATTAAAATTAATTTTAGCACCATCTTGTAATCAGAATATTTATTAATTATTAAATCAATGAGTGGCGCCATCTATTAATTAATAATTAAACTAGAATTTTAATTAATTTATCTGAAGAAAAATTGCCTCGGCCTGAGATTGAACCGGGGACCTTTGTGCTAATGTCCCAAAGTCGTACTGCTAGACCACCAAGGTCAGTGAGCAGATTGATTCTTCAGACAGTTATATTAATTTAGAATTTATTTTTGATTAGTGACATTGGACTTTGCCGATAGATCTATTCCTGACCAGGCTAAATCTAGCCATGGGCCCTCAATGGTGCTAGCCAGGCAACACATAGACTGGACAGTCATTAAAGCTTAAACTTTATACATATATATATTAATTAATAGATGGCTCCACTCACTGATTTAATAATTAATAAATATTCTGATTACGAGATGGCGTTAAAATTAATTTAAATTATTTCAAATCATTAAAATTTCCATTAAGATTTTCAAGGGATAGAATTTGGCGAGATAATTATCTTGCCAAATTCTATCCCTTGAAAATCTTATTATTAATGATTGAACTATGTAAGTTGAGTCATTAATTTTAATCTTCATACTTTTTCTTTTACTTTAAATAGTTTATATAGTTCATTTGTATGAGATATTATGAAGTAAATGAGTTTTTTAAATAAAATTAGAATTAAACCTAAGTATGTCTATTTTTCTTTATGAAATCAGTATAAATTTTTTTATCATTTTTAACAATATAATTTATATTAAATATAACTTTTATGCAAATTTTTATTAAAAAATATCTTATTGGTCTGTTCAAATAATGATCTTAAGAAACTGCTATCTTGTTATGAATATACGAGGGTCGGCTGATAAGTCCCGGGCCTGACATATAGATGGCGCAACTAACATAATTTTGTGCTGGCATTCTGTAATACTATCCTTAACTAGCTTATATAAACAGTTTCAGGTTAGCAGTTTGTTTAGTCTATGTTTGACAGTGTTTTGATTAAGACGTTATTAATATTTTCTTGAAAATGGAAGATTTGGAAAAACGTGCGGTGATAAAATACTTTTATATAAAAGGTTTAACGCCTTCTGAAATCAAAAAGGAAATGGACGACACACTAAAAGACTCTTCTCCGTCATATACAACGGTGAAAAGATGGGTTTCAGAATTTAAAAAGGGTCGTACGAGCACGAAAGATGAGCCCCGCCCTGGACGCCCTGTGGAGGTGACAACTCCTGAAATGACTGAAAAAATACATAAAATCGTGCTAGAAGACCGCAGATTAAAGTTGTCCGAGATAGCGGAGGCTGTAAACATATCAAAAGAACGTGCAGGAAATATTTTAAATAATATTTTGGGTATGCACAAGCTCTGCGCAAGATGGGTGCCGCGCTTGCTAACACCTGAGCAAAAGTTGAGGCGGAAGATCGCTTCAAGTGAGAATTTGGCCCTCTACCAGCGAAATCCCAATGAATTTTTGCGTCGTTTTGTAACTATGGATGAGACTTGGGTTCATCATTACACACCTGAAAGCAAAGAACAGTCAAAACAATGGACAGCGGCCGGTGAACCAACTCCAAAGAAGGCAAAGTCAATTTTGTCAGCTAACAAGGTTATGGCGAGTGTTTTCTGGGATGCAAAAGGAATTATTTTTATTGATTACCTTGAAAAGGGTAAAAGTATCACTGGTGAATACTACGCAAATTTATTGCAGCATCTGAGCGACGAAATAAAGAAAAAACGACCACATCTGGCAAAAAAAAAAGTCTTGTTTCATCATGACAATGCACCAGCACATTCGTCAATCGTCGCAATGGCTAAAATTAACGAATTAAAATTCGAATTGCTTCCCCATCCACCTTATTCGCCAGACTTAGCACCCAGTGACTACCACCTGTTTCCTAACCTCAAAAAATGGCTTGGTGGACGACGATTTGAGAACAATGAAGCAGTTATTGATGCTGTAAATAGCTATTTTGAGGAGCTCGACGTTTCGCATTATAAAGATGGCATAACTAAATTAGAGCACCGATATGAAAAATGTATTAGCCTTTCTGGAGATTATGTTGAGAAATAACACCAAAAAAAATTTAAAAAAATGTCGTTTTCATTGTCAGGCCCGGGACTTATCAGCCGGCCCTCGTATATATAATTTTCAACTTACAATATCGTAGGTTTAAGACCAATTATACTTAAAATGATAACGTAATCAGTAAATTCTGTGATTGATCAATGCATTCCATATATATATAAGTCCATGTGCAATGGTACAGTTTGGTTTCTGTAGTCTATTTTGATAATATATAGTGTCAATAAAGATTGGTGATGGAAAATACATAAATTTAGGACATTTCTGACTTATGTCCACTCTGGCTTACAATCTCTGGATTCAAACTGAACCCTGTTGTAAATTAAGGACTATCTGAAAATGATATTTTTACAATATCAATTAAGTATCAATTTCTTTTTACTAAGTTTCAAATGGTTCCAGGACAAAAACTCAAATGATAAAAGCCTAAAGACAAAACTGCAATGCACAAAAGCCCATGCAGACAAAATCTCATTGAGCAAAAAATGTTATTATTAATACTATTGTAGTATTAAACAATTGTTTTATAACTTTAAAAACTGTTTAAATTTAATCTCAAAATCTATTCCAACTAGTGCATGTCAAATTTAATATCATTTACAGGTTATCTATTAAATAACACCTTTAACTGAGACTTAAACTGCTTAAAATGATACAAAAATTGATTAATCTAGCAGTACTAAGCAGAAAAATAACACAATTTATTAAGTGAAATACTTTCAGAAATTCCTTCATTAGCATAATACATTGTATAGTAAGGAAACTGAAACATGCATCAAACATCTTATAAACTTACATAATATTCTTAGAACAAATATAAAAATTCAAAAATTATTACTTTAATTTTAAATAGGTATTGCTTTCTTAACAATATTAATAGAAAATTTTAAGAAACAAATAACATTTAAATGCTGAATACAGGGCGTTTACTGCTATTGATATTGTTTACTGTTATTGAAACAAAATTCATAAAAAATAATTAATTATGAAATTTTTAAAAAAATCTGGAAAAATTTCTAGCTTCCTAACTCCTAGTAGATCAGAGCACTGAACTAATTTTGCATTTATTCCATCGTTTTTTAAATAAAAATATATGTGTATTAATTTGATACGTGCAAGCAATTAAGTTATTTTTTTTTAATAATAATATATGTTATCAATTTCTAAAAATAGCTTTCGCACTTACACGACGTCATCTGAGACGTCAGAAGCATCGATTGCTTTTGTTTCGCAATGAAGCACACTAGATTTTTACAGTTTATTGTTAATTTTTTATTTTTCCTCCTTTTTAAAACCTAGTTTAGTTAACTTATTCTAATTGCATTTACGAATAAACCATTTTAATCATATATAAAAATGAGTAACTTTAATAATGGATGTTTAATTTATAAAATGTTTATATATTTAGTAATTTTAATTTTTTTAGTTTTAGTTTTAAAAATGTATACTTTACAATCATTAAAATAATTAAAAGTTTTTCATTTAAAACTCACTTTTTTTAATTTTATACTGATTATACAGTATTTATGTTTATGCCTAATGGCACGTGCGATATATGCGCACAATCGGAATTACACTTTTTTTAATTTTATACTGATTATACAGTATTTATGTTTATGCCTAATGGCACGTGCGATATATGCGCACAATCGGAATTAAATATTTAAATTTGTAAATGTGTTATAAAAAAAGTTATAAAATGATTCAAGATACATTAAAAAAATTAATAAATTTAATGTAAGAGCTGATGATGGCGATTTAACTCCGAAAACGTTACTCAATAAAATATTTTTGATAGACAGTACATTAATATTTGGTCTGCTCACACATGCTGATAAAATTGCTTCGTAAGTTTTAATAAAATATAACAATTTTGATAACTCAGTGAAAATAAATTTATTTTTAGAAAGATCTGATGAATTACAAGCTTTTGTCATTTCTGATTATATATATATAAAAGCACCCAGTCACTAAATTGATATCAGCAGAAAAATTTGGCATTCATAGTATTATAACCTTTACTAATGAAGAGAAGATAGGATATTTGAATAATTACAATTATGGAAAAGCGAAACAACTTTATAATAGGACACCCGATTTGTTTACAAATTATAAAACAATACAAAAAAAATTAAAAATAAAAAGAAGTTAGATAAAAAGTATTGCAAAACAACTTCATAAACATATCATAGAATTAAAAATAAAAATTTCTACCTTATGTTTAAACAAGTGTGATATTTTTCTATAAAACCATTACAAGTTTTACAATGATAAGATTCTTATGTTTATCAAGGCCAACACGACAGGCCATACCCCTCCTTTCTCCCCACTCTGACAGACAAATGTCACCCCTAGTCATTTAAGTACAAGAGTAATTTAACTTAAACAGCAGTCAGCATGTCCATTGTTAAATTTATAAACAAATTATGGTGAATTGAAATATGATACTCTGTTTTTTTAATCAAATGAGATCACATTACAAAATAAATATTGAAAAAACACAAAAACGATAGAAAAACAGGAATTTTTGCAGTTAGGAAAAAACATTTGAAGAATTTTGATAAAATATTTCTTCAAATCCTATAAATGATAAAAAAATTATAGATAATTTATGCAAATTAATGTATTAAATTGATAACACGCGACCAAAAATAATTATGGACGGTATGCGTCAGGTACTGGGTCAAAAAGAGTGTCCCAATTTGTATATTTCTGCAACCATGAACCACAAATGAATGTGACTTGTGCCATCTGAACGTCCTTGGCCCAGAGTTTGATATGACGACCACCTTTCAGATTTATGGTCCTTTCTTTTTTGAGGAAAATACTATTACAGGAAACTCCTATCTTGAAATGCTGCAGGACTGGCTAATTCCATAGCTGAATGAAGACTCTGAAAATTACATTTCTCAGCAAGATAGAGCACCGCCATATTGGAACCTCCTAGTTTGTCAGTTTCTAAATCAAACATTCCTTCAGCATTGGATTGGATGTATCGGACCTACAACTTGGTACTACACTCTTTTTCTCCAAGATCTCCAGACATCACAACTTGTGACTTTTTTAATGGGATATGTAAAACACTGTTTATGTTCCTCCATTACTCACTGACTTGGATGAGCTCAGAATCACAGCTACAGTAAATTCTGTTACAGAAGAGACACTCAGATGCATTTGGGATGAATTCAGCTATTGACTTGATATTGTCCATGCAGCAAATGGAAGGCATATTGAGCATTTGTAATTGTGGTGAGTGAAACTTTAGGCATTACTTCATACTTGGTAATTTATTTTGTAACTGTACCACATTTTCATTAGTAATTATAATTATTTGAAATCAGGTCATTCTTTTTGAAATACATTGTATATTATATGCTACATTCTATAGCTAATTGTTTGTTAGATTTAGAGCATAGATCCATGCTGATGAAACATTTTCTGGGAATCAGTCATTAATCTTTACCACTCCTCTTTTTAATAGAGTCACGCCCTTTTCCACTCCAAGAAAAATGAAATTTGATACTTAATATTTGATATTTTGCTATAACTTTTTACTTTTTAATTTTTCAGCAAGAAAAAATTGGATTTTGTTGTCCTGGCAAGAAAAAATTGGATTTTGTTGTCCATATATTGTGTCCTGATATCGTTTTAATTTTGATTAAGGACCAAAAGAAAAAAGATAAAAAATTACGAAATTATGCCTAATTTGCATATGTAAATTTTATGCATTTTTTCAAATTAATTTTTTCTGCATCGGACAAAGAAAATTTTTATATACTTGAATTCTTGATGATATTCTGCATCTAACCCGGCCGTCCGTAATTATCTTTGGTCGCACGGTATCAATTTGATACATTAATTTGCATAAATTATCTATAATTTTTATCAGTTATAGGATTTGAAGAAATATTTTATTGAAATCCTTCAAATGTTTTCTCCTAACTGCAAAAATTCCTGTTTTTCTATTGTTTTTGGGTTTTTTTCAATATTTATTTTGTAATGCGATCTCATTTGATTAAAAGAACAGAGTATCATATTTCAATTCGCCGTAATTTGTTTATAAATTTAACAATGGACGCGCTGACTGCTGTTTAAGTTATATTACTCTTGTACTTAAATGACTAGGGGTGACATTTGTCTGTCAGAGTGGGGAGAAAGGAGGGGTATGGCCTGTCGTGTCGGCCTTGAAAAACATATGAATCCTAATCGTTATAAAATTTGTAATGGTTTTATGAAAAAATATCATACTTGTTTAAACATAAGGTAGAAATTTTTATTTTTAATTCTATGATATGTTTATGAAGTTGTTTTGCAATAATTTTTATCTAACTTCTTTTTATTTTTAATTTTTTTGTATTGTTTTGTAATTTGTAAACAAATCGGGTGTCCTATTATAAAGTTGTTTTGTTTTTCCATAATTGTAATTATTCAAATATTCTATCTTCTCTTCATTAGTAAAGGCTATAAGATATACTATGAATGCCAAATTTTTCTGCTGATAACAATTTTGTGACTGGGTGCTTTCGTCATTTCCGATTATATACAGGAATACCTCGGTTATCGCAGTTATTGTTGCCACGAAAAATACCGCAATAATCGAATCCGTTAATCGGGATAAATAATGCATGTAAAATGGGTGATCACTGCCAAGGAAGTTATTGTTGCCATGAAAAATACCGCAGTAATCGAATCCGCGATAATCGGGATAAATAATGCATGTAAAATGGGTGATCATTGCTAAGGATTTTTCAAAGTTAATTAAATTTTATGTATAAGGTAAAAAAGAAATAGATCGGAAGAGCGGATAAATGATGCATGTAAAATGGGTGATCATTGCCAAGGATTTTTCAAATCTATTAATTAATTTTACATACGAGGTACAAAAAATGTGTTAAACAGTGCCAATCTTCTAAGCGGATCACTCTACTTTTCTTCTTGATAGCTGTTAACTCGATATCATCCTTGCTTCTTTTAGAATTCATTGTAGGGGTAAATAAGAAAAGAAATAAATATTCACATGCAGTGCCGACTCTAGAGGTCCCGGCACCCGATGCAGCTTTCTTGTAATATCTACTCAGCAATGTACAGACTCTAGAGGTCCCGGCACCCGATGCAGCTTTTTTGTAATATCTACTCAGCAATGTACAGTATTGCTGAGTAACAATATTGAGAAAATGATAATTTTGGCGCCCCGATGCTGTGCATCATCTGCTTACCAGGTTAAGCCGGCCCTGTCCACATGTACTTCAGGTAAAGGTGGACAGTTACTGATGAATGGTGAGCAAGCGCCGTTGGGTAAAAACGAAGTGCTAAAGAGAGTTACTGGAGAACAAATGTAATTCTGGTTGCTTATATAGTGGGCTATATCTCGAAGGCGTGATAATTCGAATTTTGAGTGCAATAATTGAATTTTGGTATCAAATTATAAACCGCGATAAATCGAGACTTGCAATAATCAAAACTGCGATAATCAAGGTATTCCTGTATATAAAAGCTTGTAATTTTTCAGATCTTTCTAAAAATAAATTTATTTTTACTGAGCTAACGAAATTGTTATATTTTATTAATATTTTAATGTATCTGAATCATTTTATAAACTTTTTTTTATAACACATTTACAAATTTAAATATTTAATTCTGATTGCGCGCGCATATATCGCCAGTGCCATTTGGAAATGAGTTTTAAATGAAAAACTTTTATTTTAATTATTTTAATGATTGTAAAGTATACATATTGCAATAATCAAAACTGCGATAATCAAGGTATTCCTGTATATAAAAGCTTGTAATTTTTCAGATCTTTCTAAAAATAAATTTATTTTTATTGAGCTAACGAAATTGTTATATTTTATTAATATTTTAATGTATCTGAATCATTTTATAAACTTTTTTTTATAACACATTTACAAATTTAAATATTTAATTCTGATTGCGCGCGCATATATCGCCAGTGCCATTTGGAAATGAGTTTTAAATGAAAAACTTTTATTTTAATTATTTTAATGATTGTAAAGTATACGTTTTTAAAACTAAAACAAAAAAAATTAAAATTACTAAATATATAAACATTTTATAAATTAAACATCCATTATTAAGGTTACTCATTTTTATATATGATTAAAATGGTTTAATCGTAAATACAATTAGAATAAATTAAGTAAACTAGGTTTTAAAAAGAGAAAAAATAAAAAATTAACAATAAACTGTAAAAATCTAGTCTGCTTCATTGCAAAACATAAAAGCAATCAATGCTTTTGACGTCTCAGATGATGTCATGTAAGTGCGAAAGGTATTTTTAGATATCGATAACATATATTATTATTAAAAAAAATAACTTAATTGCTTGCACGTATCAAATTGATACACGTATATTTTTTATTTAAAAAACGATGGAGTTAATGCAAAATTTGTTCAGTGCATCTTATATCTACTAGAAAATTAGGAAGCTAGAAATTTTTGCAGATTTTTTAAAAAATTTCATAATTAATAATTTTTTATGAATTGTTTAAGTTGTATCAAATTGATACTGTGTGCTAGGTGCCAGGTTAGAATAATACCAAATACTTTATAATTCTAAAAAATTTTTCAACTAATGAAGACAATTTATATTGTAATTTGATACCGCTAAGCGTAATCTAATAGCTCGTGTAAATAAACAATCGTATTCTCCCTCTCGCAGATGAAATACAGTATTTGTATAGTTCGTGTAAATAAACAATCATATTCTCCCTCTTGCGGATGAAATACAGTATTCTACTACACAAATATTTAAAATAGTTGTTAATTAACCATTTTTCTTCCTATTTTCTTAAAATAATGTGTGATAAATACTTTTTATTTTATAAGAAGTATTAGTATGTATAAGAATGTCAACTTTGTTGAAAATTTATTTTTTAATAAATATTGCTATAATTTTATATGTAGCTATCATCTTGCCATCTGTATGCCAGATTTAGCACTGATTGATATACCATCCTGCCATCTGTATGCCAGATTTAGCACTGATTTTTGATAAATTATTGCTTTTATACGTTTTTTACTCAAGATTAGTCTCAGAGCCTTTTAAAAAATTTTTATACATTTTTACTCAAGATTAGTCTCAGAGCCTTTTAAAAATGGCGGATGGTCTACGTTTTTTACTCAAGATTAGTCTCAGAGCCTTTTAAAAATGGCGGAGATTTAAGATTTGTTTCAGTGCCTTTTAAAAATGGCGGATGATGAATTATTTCTCTTTAGTCATTCTAAGTCATTAATTTTTCAAAAAATAATTAAAATATAATAATAGCATTTTCAAACAAAGGGGATAGGTTGTCATAGCTCCTCCCTTAGTTAACATAATGTAACTAGCCCATAGCCTAAGGTCATGTAGTTGACCTTGGATGGATGCTGTTTGACAATAATTATGCATCCCTGGTCTACTAGTTACCTGTTTCGACTGCAGATAACACAAAAATTATTGTTTAAATTTTTGTGTTATTTTTAAAATATAACTAATGTAAACAACGTCTACAAATTACTTGTTTCGACTGCAGATAACACAAAAATTACTTTATTATTTAAATTTTTGTGTTACATTCAAAATATAACTAATATAAACAAACAATCAGCTGATTTCGAAAAACCATTAGATATCATTATAACTAATATAAACAAACAATCAGCTGATTTCGAAAAACCGTTATTAACTAATATAAACAAACAATCAGCTGATTTCAAAAAACCATTAGATATTAACTTAATATAAACAAACAATCAGCTGATTTCGAAAAACCGTTAGATATTTTATTGTATTGTTTAAATTTTTGGGTTATATTTAAAATATAACTAATATAAAACAATCAATCAGCTGATTTTGAAAACCATTGGATATTTCCTGTCATAATCTAGAACGCCGACTTCCGCGTTGATTGTCAAGCATTGGTTGCTTTGTTTCTCTGATAAATAGAAATTTATATATTTTTAAATAAAACTAATTTATCGAATTTTGTGTGTGAAAAAACAGCAAAATTATATTATTTGGAAAGGGCCAAACTTTCCCAAATTATAATTTATTGGATCAAGATATCTGTAAAAAAGAAGTAAGGATAAAATAAGAAGGAAATGTGGAACATGATAGAGCAAGTCGGGCAAATTCGGACAATCCATTCTTGAATTTTTGGCGGTCCAAAGATCACAAATGTATTAATTGATTTGGATTAAATTCGAATTAAAGGGTTAATTAAAATTTATTAAAATATCAACGTAAAATCAGGATTGGGTTCGAATTAAAGGGATAATTAAAAATTTATTAAAATATCGACGGAAAATCAATTAATTAAAAATTTATTAAAATATCGACGGAAAATCAAATTTTTGAATAATATGACAGAAATATGAAAAAAATAATGATGAAAATCAAATTTTTGAATAATATGATAGAAATATGGAAAATATGATAGAATTTGAGATTTTAACGAGAAATATGACAGAAATATGAAAAATATGATAGAATTTGAGATTTTAACCAATTTTTTCTCAATTTAAGCAAAAATAACGAAGTCATTGGGTTTTAAACTTTGTCTCGGCTGCAGAGTTGTAGGAGCGCAAAATGGGGTGGGCATGCTCGGCTACCGAGTTGGTAGAGTGGTAAAAGTTAATAAGATCTTCACATTTTTCTCTTTTCAGAATTTCCAATATTTCTGCTAAATATTTGCCTTCATAATTATTAACTCTTCTAAGGATCCTTGTGTCATCCCATTTAATATCATTTTCATAGGCCTTCCTTGGTAAAATTGTTATGGTATTGCCTTGTCTTATATCATTTTGGTGTTCCTTTAACCTCTCTTTCAAACATCTTTTTGTCATGCCTATATAGCATTATTCTTTTTCATCTTCTGTATTTACATTTGATACATGATATACTCTGGCTCTTTCCATGTGACTCCATCTATCTTTCTCATTTCTAATCAAATCAAAAATGTAGGTGCTCTAATTGTAGCAATCTTCTTATTTTTTTCTTAAAAATATCCTTCACTGTTTTTCATTTGGACACATGAAACAGAACTTTGACATTTTTAATGTGGGTTGTCTGATCAGTTGTTTGGTAGTGCTTGATACTGTCCTTTCTCAGCTATTATCAGTTGCCACAGCAACACCATGCACAGGAGACTGAGGCTGGAAGGATCTTCTACTTGGCAGCTGACTGGATCAGCCTGGCCTCTCTCATTGAAGTGGACCTAGAGGTGGTGGACTTGTCCCTGCCATGTTTGGCAATGATTAAAGCTGAGTTACATCTCACAGAAAGACTCCTGTAGTACCTTCATGGTGGAGCAGGGTCTATATCCCTTTATTTGTCAATGTCTTAAGATCTGTATGAGCCTATTGATCAGTAGCAAGTTGATTTTCACTAATTGTCAACTGAGTTGTGGATTTCTATCACTGTCTTTTCCATCCATATCCCTTTTTACTTCATTCTTTATAGATCTCATGAAGTTTTTAATAAAAAACATTGTAGACAACATATGTCTGCATCAAAAATCGTAGATGCCTCCTCTTTCCATCCTTTAATTGTGTTTGTGTGGGTGATACTTCTCTTAAAAAAGGCATAGAAGAGAGTTTTTTTATATTAGATTGGGTCCTCCACCAGTAGAGAAGAAATAAATGGTTAACCATTGGTTTCCAATAGATTTTAGTAGAATAAAAGTACTGTTCTACTTTTATTAATATATATAGGAAATGGATCATTTTTTATCAATTTGGTCTGCCTTTAATCTTTAGATCCTCTGATACCAGTTCATTACTTGGCAGGCAGTTGACCTGCTTGCACACTATTGGTAATATGGTTTGATAACAGATTTTTATATATAATGATTATGAACTATTTCTATCATATAAGAAGTAATAGAATAATTTGTGTTCTGCCATTTTTAAAAGAAAATGATGATGTGTTTGGCACTGAAAGCATAGAGAATTAGATGAAAAAATACTGCTGTTTGTCGAATGTTAGTACGAATTCTGACAGAGAGAGGTCGGGAGTAAACAGACAGCTGATTTATAGAGAAATATAAACAAACTTTCATATAAATAGTAAATAAATGTAAACAACACAAATTATAAAAAATTTTGCATTTTTTAAAAATGCAAAATTTTTATTCATGGTTTATAAACCATAAATTTATAAATATTTGAAGAAAAATAATGTTCAAGAATACAACTTAAAACAATCACCAAAAGAATAACATTAACATTAGTTATTCATAGATATCGAAAAACAATCCTCAAATTACGGCTAGATGATAATATAAACAAGCTTTATTAGTTGGAAAAATTTTTCAAACCTGACAAATAATTATTACAGTTCGATAGAAAATATGACAAAGAATATAAATACAGGTGAAGAAAAACTACTATGTTAATATTAAGGAGGAACTTCCACTTGATGATAAGAAATTATAAATCAAAACTAGCACTATTTTACAGTGGAAAAAACAGACAAATCACTGAAACACTTTTGACTTTATTAAGTCATCCTCAGCTTACAAATCAAAGGTATAACATTTTGGAACATAAGAACATTATATAAAATTTAAAATTAAGGAATGGAAAAAACGTAGATAATATGTTAAAGTACAACATTACATATACATAAATAAATTGAATAATGTTAAAGAACTAATACATATAAATAAACAAAAGGAGATTACATATAATAAAATAGATATAATTATAAAATTGTGGATGTGGTTGCTTGTTATAATTTACAAAAACCATTGTGCTTGTATATTGACTGGTTGATTGTCATTGATGACGTAGATTTTCTTTCTATATGCTGCGATAACTACGGCTTCTGCAGTCTTAATGTCTTCCGCTTTATCGAATTGTCTAACTATACGTGCTTGACTCCAATCAATGTCAAGATCATATTCATAAAAATATGTTTGACAAGTTTATAATGATAAAAGCACAATTAGCAGCAGAGAAAACATCTTCTTTAAGATAATAATTTAATAAATAATTTAATAAAGCAAGAATTTATACATAAACGAACAAACGTTTTCGGCTATTTAGAGCCATCTTCAGATTCTTATACTTATTCGTTCTTAACATTCCAGAATCCTAAATCGTTCTGAGAACATTCTTTGTTCTAATATCATTTGAATTAATATAAGCCAGATGCATTACATACTTACCAATCTTAAATAAAACTGTAACTATGGTTACTTAATGTCGATATATACAGCATCTACTAATAAAAAATATGCTTAAAATGTCAGTTTTTCATCTTAACTGCATATTCCATGCTTTTGATACTCCTACTGCTCTTTCGTTCAATAAATCCTCCTTATCTTGTCTCCTCATAATCTCTAACATTTCCATCATATATTTATGTTCATAACTAATAAAGATTCAACAGCTCATTAAATGAAAAAACAACATAAAATTTGAATTTAATATCATAGAACTTTCGGCTTAATTAAGACATCATCAGCAGTTGGATATTTTACAAACAAGAATAAATCATTAGAATACATTTAAAATTTGAAAATTAAATATTAAATATAGCAATAAATATGAATAAATTATACAGGAAATATATGTAGATTGTAATAATAAATTAATTATTCTTTTCTGTTATAGTCTATTTTTATATATATATAATCACGTAGCTGAGATTTCAACAGTCATTTAAATTATTATTGCTCGGTGTTGGAAAACCATAGTACTGGGATTATTTCTGGAGTGTTATCATTTATTACATGTATTTTTCTTGAATATTTTATAATCTCCAGAGTTTCTGCCCATCTAATTTCACGTACATTTTTTACCGTTCGTACTATTTTTGCTTCATTCCATCGGATGTCGATATTATAATTATAAAATGCTTTTACAAGTGCAGTTTTAAATTGACCGTTTTCTATATCTTTTTTATGTTCTATTAATCTGGTTTTAAGCGATCGTATAGTACTACCTACGTAGACTTCTTCTCTGTTTGTGCCATTGTTAAAAAGCAGAATGATATAAACCCCAGCTTTCATTTCCGGTTGCGGTATAGGTTTATTGTTTTTAATTACATCAAAAGTTGTAGTCCTTTTGTATGGAAGTTTTATATTATGCATATTCAAAGCTTTTCTAATTGGTTCTAATGTACTATCGTAGTTTACAGGTGTTATATACGTTGCACTCATTTCCTCAGCTGGCAGATGCGTATCATTGTCAATAGTGCTATAGGTGTTTGTAATGGTTGTGTGATGTTGTATACTGTTGTAAATGTGGTGAATAAAGGATGTGTTATTGCCGTGTATTTGTGCTTGGTGTACTATTTTATTAAATTCAATTAATCTAAGTTCATCATTACTGCAGTGTGTCAACATTCTTTTCAGGAGGAATTTAAATGTCGCAACCTTATATTTAAAGGGGTCTGATGACCATTGGGGTATGAACACTGGAGCATAGGAAGGCTTTCTGTAAACTGTGGTTGTGTAGTAGCTATCAACCTTCATTATATCAACATCTAAAAAATGTACGTTCAAGCACAATTTTTGTTCGATGTTAAGATCTAAATCTAGAGTCTTGTCAGTTAAGCTTTCAATTATAGTTTGCTCTACATTATATTTATCGACAATAATAAAGACATCATCTACAAACCGACAGAATAACTTAACATTATTCATCAGCAAGGGGAGAATACCATTTTCTTTATATCTTAAGACTAGTTCCGCCATAACACCTGCCATGGGGCCACCAATAGGCACGCCAACCATTTGCTTAAAGAATGAACCGTTTGTTATAAAAAGTAATATTAAGTCACAAATCGTGTAAGCCTTGCGGGCTGTCTTTTGGACAGCCCTGATTTATACAGTTTCTATGCTTCCTTGTTTATAGCATACTTCCAAGGTTGCGGAGGTTCCCAAGCTAAGCGATCATTTAACAGCCTCTCATTTTTGCTTCTTCTTAAAATTTCTATCGTCTCTGTAATTACGGGATGCATTTTTCGTATGACCGATCTCACCACCTTTGCTTCTTCCCATTTTATATCCAAATCTTTAGAATATGCCTCTGTTGCTAAGGCAGTGGTCAATTTGGCTTGTGCTATATCATTCTTATGCTCCTCTATTCTTTTTCTTAAATTCCTTGTCGTGACCCCTATATATGCTGCCTCCCCTTGGGTCTGTGTCCCCTTAGTTGGGATCTTATATACCCCAATTCTCTCCAAATACTGCAAAGGTTCTTTTTCATTTCTTAAAAGATTAAAGATGGTTGGACCTCTGGATATTGTTAACCTTTTATTATTCTTTTTGGCAATTCTTCTAACCACCTCCAAATTCTTGATATGGTATGGTACCTGTGTGTAGTTATTTGTGTCATCTATAATCCCATTCTGCCTGCCACGTCATGTATTCATTCAATTTCGTACATTGTTTAAAATTCTCCGTAGGAAGGATTTCGTATACTCATGTTGTCGCCCTATGTTTTCAATATATAATAGTTCCTGGCATAGGTCTTCTTCTTCACTACAGTATATAATGGCTCTTTTGTAAAAGCTTCTGAATGCTGATTTCTTATATCCTACTGGATCATTTGACCATTTGGTATAAGCACTGGCTTATATGTTGGTTTTCTATAGACCTTGGTTTTGAGGTTCCCTTGGTTTATTTCCACTTTTAAATCCAAAAAATGTACACCAGTTGTACTGTGTTGGTCTTTTATTAAACTTAGTCCATACTGTTCTATGGTTGAAGCTTCAGCAAAATCGTGTATTTTATCCGAGTGTTTCCATATGACCAGGATATCATCAACATAACGAACATACAACCTCATATCCATTTAGAAGTTTGGGATTTTTTTGCTCCTCTATTGCTCTTAGGGTAATCTCTGCTAATATTCCACAGGCGAATGATATCTCATATCTTTTACGTGAAATAGCACACCTCATATGTTATGAGTCTTACTTCGCATTTAAAGGAAAGTTATACAAGCAGATGATAGGGGTCCCCATTGGTAGCCTAATGGATGGAACATTAGCAGAGATTACCCTAAAAACAATAGA
Organism: Olivierus martensii; assembly: GCA_000484575.1. Classification (NCBI taxonomy): domain Eukaryota; kingdom Metazoa; phylum Arthropoda; class Arachnida; order Scorpiones; family Buthidae; genus Olivierus; species Olivierus martensii. The sequence continues at coordinate 23,745 of AYEL01069901.1, forward strand.
GGAGCAAAAAATCCCAAACTTCCAAATGGATATGAGGTTGTATGTTTGTTATGTTGATGTACAGAAATAATTTAAAACTAAAAAAGCAGAATGATATAGCATAGCATTAGCTACAAAACTGGAATTTTTCATCTCAATAAGATAAGCCAAAGAAAAGATATGGCAAAAAAACAAAATATCATATTTTTTAAAAAACCTTGCTAGAGCTTTGGACAGTCACAATAAATTTTTTCAGGAGCACTAAGGTTAAGGTTAGAGCACATGTGGGATCCATGAACACATTTTTCCAAATCTTCAGTTCTGTCACTTTTCTTAACCAGTAGGTCATTGACATATCTTTTATAAAATTTGTAATCATTCATAAAGTCCTTTAAATTAAACATCTTAGATCTAATAATTCCACTAATATACATGCCATTGGGCTGCTGAATTCTGAAAAGAGAAAAACATGAGGATCTTATTAGTGACAAATTTCCAGAAAATGTTTTACAAGTATGACAGTATTCCCTAAATCTAACATAAACAATTTAGCTATAGACTGTAGCATATAATATATATTTTGCATGTAAATGTTTGTTTCTTAAGTTTTTCTATTAATATTGTTAAGAAACCTATACTTATTTAAAGTTAATGTAAAAATTTTTGAATTTTTATATTGTTCTAATAAATTGTGTAAGTTTGTAAGATGCTTGATACATATTTGTTTCTTCTGTATACAATGTATTGTGCTAATGATGGAATTTATGAAAGTACTTCATTTAATAAATTGTTTGTGTTATTTTCTACTTAATAGTGCTAGATTAACCAATTTTTGTATCATTATCTATTAAACAATTCAATTATTAGGAAAAATCGAATGGTGTTGGTAAATAATTTGTAAGGAAAATATTATAAACTCATAAGTAGATAGAGTGGAAAATTACCAACATTCAACAAGAGTGGTGGAAGGATAGGTTGATGAGTCCACAAAACAAGATAAAAAAGGTTTTTTTTCATATTTTTGCTCAACTTCTCTGACGAAGCTGCATTTCAGTAACATCAAGATATTCTAATTCCAAAAAAAACACAGCACTACACGCAGTATAGTTACAACTTTTCCTTTATTAAACTCTGCACTAACGTTTTCGGTGCAGTTGTGCCTGAAGAGGGTGCGGAAGCACCAAAAACGTTAGTGCAGAGTTTAATAAAGGAAAAGTTGTAACTATACTGCATGTAGTGCTGTGATTTTTGGAATTAGTATATTCAGATAGGGTTAAGCAGTTGGTGTAAATAAGCATTGATCTATCAAGATATTCATCTGTCTGTTGAGAAATTGAGCTACAAATTATAAAAAAGTATAGTTACTTTTAACATCAATTATTATTATTTGGGGTCTGTCAATGTGAGCACGAAATAACTCCGGAGCAAAAGTGCTATGTCGGACAAGAGTCAAGAAATTAATGAATTTTTAATAGATAGAAATGAAAATATTAATATTAACTTTCAGAAAATTGAATTTACTTTTTCCAATAATTTAGTAGAATGAAGATTTTTTAAAATTACATGAATTTAAGGCAATATTTAATGAAACTTTGAAAATTTTTAATTAATAAATGAAATTGCAATGATTGGCAAGTACATTGCCTTATTAGACTTAAATTTGAAACCACTTGGTACTTAGTGGCTCTCGCTAATTGATTTTTATTTGATTCAAAATCAAGTAGTGAGCAATAGCCTAAAATAGTAAGAGGCTACTGGATAGGCTAAATAGGTAATATCTATCAAACTATTGTATTAGAATATACATAATTATATGTATATTAATGCTCTTAAAATGCTTTAGTATCAATATGTATCCAAGAACCAATACTTTCTGATATCCAAGAACCAATTTTAAATTTTTACATTAGAATTAATGTGAAATGAGTTTTTGTTTTATGAATGTTCATTTAATGAACAGCTTTCAAGATCTCAATAACCTTTGTAAACAAAGGGATACTTGTACAATACTTAATGTTTTGAAAGTCTTTTTTTCCACAATTCATGTTTTAAGAGGGTAACTTACTGTATTAAAACTACAGTCTAGCAAACAGAGATTATTATTAATAATTGTTAATATTATTAAATTTGCAATTGTAAGACTGTTATTCTTAATATAAATATAACAAAAAGCTGAATACTTCATGCAATTCAGATCTATTTAAAAGTAATTAAAATTTATAGTATCAATATGTATATATTTCTGTTTTAGAGTAATTAAAATTTATAGTATCAATATGTATATATTTCTGTTTTAGAATAATTGTATTTTTACTAATTTTATGACAGCATACAGAATTTATTATTATAATAAATACTTAATTAAAAACTTTTGCCTAATTGTGATTAAAATTTATTGAGAAAAACATTTGTTTCTTCTCAATAAATTAAAAATACTGAAATACCAATATTGAGACTTTGGCTGGTATTGTGGAGTTTTAACTTATACTTTAAAATTTTTGAAATCTTAAAATGAAATTTTACATTTTTAAGTATAAGTTAAAACTCCACAATACCAGCCAAAGTCTCAATATTGGTATTTCAGTATTTTGACAATATTGGTATTTCAGTATTTACATTATTGATTGCTAGAGCATTCTGCTATCATAATATTTAAAATTCTTGAAGACTAAAATTTTTGAAATCTTAAAATGAAATTTTACATTTTTGTCTTCAAGAATTTTAAATATTATGATAGCAGAATGCTCTAGCAATCAATAATGTAATAATGTAGAATTACAGAGTTAGTTAACATATTGTGGAAGTATTTCAAGAAGAGGGTAATTACACCAAAAAATCCTTCTTTATAATCAGAACTTCTTATTCAAATCTGTGAAATGAGAAATTTCTAACCGATTCAATTGCAAAATATGTTACAAAATACAATATATAAATTTTATTTCAGTACTTTTGGGAGAAAAATAATGGCAATATTCAAGTTACACATGAATTAAGTTCGCAACTTAAAGAGCACCTGTAGTTTTATTTTTGAATAATACAGTAAATATTTATACATACTTCTTATTTGTTTTCCTATTCCTTTATCATTATTCAGCCAGTTCTGCAGAAAATGACAAATTTAGAAAATATTTTAATTCACACAGAAATAAAAATTTACTAATAAATTTACTATTACTTAGGTTCTTAGCCTAACTGCTATGTTTAAATCTTTAAAATTAATTAAAGTCCAAGCACTATCAGCAGTGTAAAATTATAACTCAAACTTTTTTATTGACTATTAATAGAGAATAAAAAAGTTTGAGTTATAATTTTATACTGCTGATAGTGCTTGGACTTTAATTAATTTTAAATTTACTATTTTTAGATATTTTACTCTATTCATTAAAATTCACATAAATTGCCATTAATTAATTCAGTAAATTCAAAATGTTCAATTCCTATAAATTTCTATTTATTTCCATTAGTATTACATAAATAATTTTAAAATTTCAAAGAAAAAGCATCTTTGAAATTTTAATCTTTATTTAAGGTCATAATAATAATAATAATAATTATTATTATTATAGTACATCAATGTGGGCATGGAATATTTCCGGGTCAAAGTGCTATGTCGGACACGAGTCAAGACATAGCTACTTGTGATGTTTAATTGTGAGTTAACT
>AYEL01069902.1:0-40311 GCA_000484575.1 Olivierus martensii
GAGCCGGTATGCTTTCGTTTTCTGCTTTGTGCCATTGCATACAAACAAAACACCACCAAAGTGGGGACACCTGCTAGCATTTGGTTGAGCATAATGGAATAGCCTTCTCGCCCTGGGTGACCCTACTAGAAATATAATTTCTGACATGCATCACCCATTCCGCCCACGTACACCCCTCCGCCACTTTGAGGCAGGATTCAGGAGGGGTTATTATTATTATTATGATTATCATCATCATCATCTTGGGATTTTATTATTATTTAGATTTTAACTGGTTATTGATAAAATATATATATATCTTGGAATAGTTCAAGTTGGAGGTGGTTCATTTTGTGAAGGCCGACATTTATTTTTTAGATTTCATTATTTTGGTGTGAACTATGGAGTTAAAGCATATTTGAAATGTTTGAGGAACATAATATAAGTTAACCTTATAGTTAGAAAAATTGGAAAAAATTTGATGTTCCTATTTTGGTAAGATTTGTTAAATTAGAAAAAAACCTTTATATAAGGAGGCATGGTATTTTACTTCCACCATTCTTGTTAAATATTGGTAATTTTACACTCTGTCTACTTAGGAAAAAATGCTTTAAATTCTTAATTCAGTTTTTTTTATAATAAATATAAATAGTTGAAAGAAAAAGAACAAATGCTTCTAGCAGTAATTCAAAATACATTTAATAAAATATCAGAATACTTTTGACTAATCTATAGTCATCTTCAGCAAACATACAAAAGAAAATGGAACAATAAAACATTGCAAACACAAAATTTGTTTGCTGTGTTCAATTGTTCCATTTTTATTTCTAGTATACCTTCTACAATTAAATAATGGATTCTTAAACATTGTTTTTCAATATAATAATAATAATAATAAATTATATTAGTGTTAAATATAATTATTAAAAATTATCACTGTATTACGTAAATTTTGCTATAAATTATATAGGAGAATCTCGATATGATTATTATAATTACTATTTCATTGCATCTTGCAGAGTGAGATTTTCATAACACCCTCAATTTACTTTTTTTTATTAGTCACCAAAATCAAAGTAGATATGGTTCTTCTTGTTAAGTTAGAAAAAAGTCTTGCATGTCATAACAGTTCATCCAGAAAAACAAGAAGAAAATTTGAAAATTTACTTCAGCATATAGCAAAACAGTATGAAGTTTGATCAATTTATAACTGGACTGGCTTTAAATATATCTTTATTATTAAAAAAATTACATTTTGAACTCCATCGCCTTCTAAAAGTCTTCTCCTACAACAATATAGTGAATTCAACATTTCTGCCATGCTTCAAAAAGCCCCCACAAAGTCATCTTTCTTAAACTGGTTAGCACTGTCTGCGATTTGGCTTCAATCTCTTCTATTGTCTTAAAAATCACCCCTTGAACTTCAACTTCATTTTTTGGAATAAAAAGAATCACACAGAACTAAATCTGGTGAATAGGGAAGGTGTGGAATGAGAGCCATGTGTTGAATGTTAAACATTCATGAGTTTTAATCAATGAATGCACTGGTGTGTTGTCATAGTGGAGAAGCCAGTTTGCTTGAACTACAATTCTGGTTCCAAATAACATTCCAATCATATCACAAACTTCTCTGATTGTTAATTTTTAATTATGATGAATAATTCTTTAAATTTCAGCAGCATTTTCGGGAGTTGTGCTGGTACGAGACATCATGACTTCTCATCATCCTTGAATGACATTTAACCAGTTTTAAAACATGAATATTACTCATAACATTGAATTTGACTCATGATTTTATCACCGTAAACTTGGCAAAGCATTGCAAGAATCCCAAACACTGTTTTTTCTTAGTTTTAAATAAAATTTGATATAGTCTATTAAATAACGAGCACAATTAGCAGTCAAAACAAGTCTCCAATTTTTTTTTTTTATTAAAAACGTTTTCGGTATTTATATTATACCATCTTCAGTTACAATACTCTGAATAGAACAATCTCATTCTAGAACAGAATGATCATCTGTTAATTTTAAAAATTAACAAAGCTGAGGATTATTTTAAAATTATTTTGATATCCTTAAAATTTGATATCCTTAAAATTATATCTGCTTAGACTTATTATTATTTAATATTTTAAATTCAAGCACATTTTAGCAGCAAATGTGCTTGAATTTAAAATATTAAAATCTGATATTCACTTGCTGTTTGAATTTTGCATTCATCTTGACATTTGCAGAGGATTTAAAATGTGTTAATAAAATTCTTTGCAAAACAGATATGGATGCATATACAGCACAAAGATTTTGTCAGACTAAGTCACAAGGCTTAACATACTGGCCAGCTAGAAGATTTGCCTCTACCCCCACCATTGTTACAGTATAACCATTATCCGGTTATATATTGATCACACTTGTATGAAGGCAAAAATTGACAAACTCAAATATTTACTCACTCTCGCAAATCTCCAATAATGAAATTTTTTCATAACTGTAAAGCATTTGATGTTTTAATGTTTATTAATATCTATACAAATTATTTACATTCTGATTATAAGTTCTATATCCATCTAAGAAACATGATTAGTAATAATTTTTAACTTTTCACCTTTTTTAATAAACTAACAATTAATTGTAAAATTTTAAAACAATAATTAATAAGGATATATGTTATATGCTTGTGTAGTGAGGTTTTGTCTATATGGGCTTTTATCTGTATGGTCATTCATGCAATTGCAGTTTTGTATTTGGGCTTTTGTCATTTAAATATTGGTCCAGCCATGGCTGCAAATATTTATGTTGAAACAGTTAACTTGAATTTATTTTCAAACTAAAAATTAAAAAAATGAATTTTTGAAATCAATTTTCAAGTAATAATTCAGGATAGAAAGTATATTATAAATTTTTGTTTTCAGATCAATAAAAATTACACATAAAAAAAAAAATTCACATTACTTTTCAATTAAATAATAATAATTCATGAGTATTTTTCTTTTTTATATAAATTTTTATATCTTTCCTTATTTTGAAATCTCTAATAGTTTATTTTTAAATGTATAATGACAAATCTTTAATTTCAAAAAATTTTTTATTTAGTAATCGTCAACCTCCAAGACGTATGTTCCCCAAGTCCATCCCTATTTCCCAACCTGTTCGATCTCCAAAATTTGGAGTACTGCAATCTCCCAGGTATATTTTTATTTCTCCCCTATAATTTTCTTAAAAATTACTTACTGTTATGAATTTATTAATTAACTTTTTTAATTTTTATTAATAAATTTTCCCAAAAATTTAATAATATCACCAATTATTAATAATTATAATAATAATTAATATTAATTCAACAGATTGTGGTAAATAGCAGGTTAAAAAAGGAATATTCTGTTTTATTTTCACATGTGAGAAACAGCGTCACATCACAAACATTGCTGACAAAAAAAATAGATTAAAATGGAAGATGTTTGTAAATTTATTGATTTTTGTGTTATGTTAATTATTATATATCCTCCTTATCTACTAATTAATGCATAATTATCATCTGAAAGATAAGATCTAACTTAACCTACCAGAAAGCTCACATCTCAGGTGGACACATCGCACCATATATCGAATAAGTTGTAAAATTATGCAATATTCGAATTTTTTAATATTTTTTTAGAATAGATATTTTAAAAATATATTTAATAGTCATAAACTCTAAGTTCAGCTCATAGAAACTCAAATCAAAAGGATTTATAAAGTTTCATTGAATAGTTTTTGAGCTATTTCAGTCTAAAGTTGTGTGTGTCACTAATGAGGATAAACAAATTATTATATAGATTATTAGGCTATGGATTACTTTGGCTTTGAATGTTTGGTTTGTAAATATTCTTCTAGTTTATATTTCTTCAGTTATTTTTCACTGCTAAAGCAAAATAGCAGATTTTTTAATTATTGTTTTGATTTTATTATTTCATCAGGATCTAATTCTAATTTATAAAATATTTACATTATTCATAATGTTACATATATCAAATATTATGAAATCCAAATAATTGTGTATTAATAAACACACTTTCTGTGGCATTCAGGGTACCCTACCCATATATGGCAGTGATGTTTTGTGTCACTACAGTTGCAGTATGCCCTTGGTTAAACTCATACAACATAATATGCCTTATGATCTCTTCAGACACAGTCATTTCCTTTAGACTTTAATGGCACAAGGGATGTGTATACAGCTATTGTTCTCTGCCTCTCATTACATGAAGAGCATACCGTGCAGTACATCTTATTATGCCCTTGGTCTATTTCATCGTCTGGTCGCCAGAAGTGGTAGTTCTGTGGGACATGTGAAAATGATATTATTTATGGAATGACCTGATACTTTAAAATATAGAAGAAATAAAAAAACACAAATATTAATAAATATTTATTTATAAAGCATTTTAAAATTTGGAACTTGTGAGAAATCCACTTGTGTTGTATCTCTGATATCATCAGAATCTTTTAAATGTCACTTCACATCAAAAAGCATCATATTTTATTTAAGTTTTTAAATATTTGCTCATTCTAAATTAAAAATAGGGTAAATGTTCATAAATCAAATTTTCAATAAAAGTGATATTTTTCCATAAAATCTGGTCTTGTAAACTTGGGTTGATCTGTATATGATTTTTTCTTACAAATGTTTTATAACTATTTGATTAGATGGTTAGTACTATGAAGCCATATGTCTACTGAATAAAGCAAGCCATAAAACAAGAAATTTGGATACTATATTTAAAATTGCAATAGTAAATCAACATTTACTAAGGGGATTTATGCAGTCCAAATAATCCTAACAAGCCAAACTTCCCCTAGCAGTTTATTTTTGAAATAACTGCCAATTCATATAAACTGAATTTCAAGTGTTTGAATTTAATTTTTGCAACCTCAGCATTACGCTTCGCGACCCCATTTGGGGTTGCGACCCATAGTTTGAGAAGCGCTGATATAGATTATTATTTTATACTTACTTGAAAATTTGATATCACATTTCCACCACATAAATCAACAAGTTCTGACATATGATACCAAGCATCAAATTTCCAAATACAGTTTTTCAAATCTAAATGTTGATATAAAAGTAGTGTCTTTTTTTCATATAATGTGCTATCATATTGATAAAGTTCAGCAAAATAAGATTTTGAAAAGTTTTGATGTACTATATCTAAAAATAAATATAAAAAATTATTTTAACATTTTAAAATTTTGGCAAAATAACTTACAGAAAATCATATGATATTTATAAAATATTAGTAATGATAAATTTATGACTTAGAATACTACTAAAATATTATATAACTAATAGAAAAATTAAGTAATTATGAGCAATGATTATAACTAGATGACTTAATCAAGTTCATTAATCAAATTGATGTTAACTTGTTATATACCTGACAGTACCACTGACAGTATTTGCTGCTTGTGGCAAGAACAAACAATAGAATTTTACAACTGCAATTTTATGAGTCCTAATCAGTTTATTGCATTTGTCTTTATGGTTTTTGAAAAAAAGGAGCATAATGAGTTTCTGATGATGGTTCTTAAATGTTTTCTAGGTAAAATTTCTTATTTTAAATGATTTTTATGAAAATTTATTTAATTGAGTATTTTTTTGGAAAATTCGCTTTTTTTTTTTCTTCCCTTTTTTTTATATTCTAGATTACTGTGTTTATATTGTTCAGATTATATGTTGAAATAAAGTTAATTAGAAATTTTTTATAGTATGAACTATAAAATTATAAAATTAAAAAATATGTTATAGATAACATATTTTTTAATTTTATGATATAGATAACAAATTTTATAAAAAAATTTTTGTTATAGATAACATAAAAATTTTGCTTAGTTATATTAAAATAGAACTAAGCAAAACTTTTATGTTATTTATTCTTTTCATTTTTTATTAATTATTGATTTTTTTACTTCATTATCATTGTATTTTGGTCAAAAATTAATATAAGCAAAGATCTGTCATTAAATAGGATGGCACTTGTATTGTTTTAATGCCGTCACCCTTTTCCTGTGCTTTTCTTGCCAAGTCTACTACACTCTGGAAATTGTGGTATGGGGAGTGGAGTGAAATTCAACCATTGGGGAATCGAATAAAAACAAAGTAAAGAATATTATAGCCAGGGCCGGCTCCATGCAGCCTGCAAGGCCTGCGGCGCAGGCGGGCGCCGACTTCAAGATGGGCCAAAACACATCCACTTTTTAGCCTACAAATAAATTTTTAACAGAAAGTTTGAGTTGTTGCAACTTCATAACACTTACTTTGAATTTTTATATAACATGAATCAACTAGCAACGATAGATAAAGAAACACTTTTAAAAAATTGCAATAATTTAGAAATCCATCTTACGACGGTAATCATAAAGACATTAATGGCGTGAACTATTTGATGAACTTTGTGCTTTGAAAAATTTGTTCAAAAATTAACTCAGCATATTGAACAATCTCCTCAACATACTTAAATTTCTCCAGGTTAGAAAACTTCCTTTTCCGAAGTTTTATTTCCCTCAGAATATTATTGACGATTCCTATTAGTGTAGCTAGTGGGAAACTTTCATTTTTGCGATTGAAAATAATAAAAAAACTACTTGAGATTATCTATTTCACAAGAGAGATTGACAAACTTATGGCTTATTGTTATTGAAAATGATGTATGTTATCAGTTAAATGTGAGTGATTTAATTTCAAAATTTGTTAGCGCCAAGATACGAAAAATAAAATTGCAATAAATATGTTATGTTAGTTATATGTACTTTTTTGAGAAATACTCCTTATTCTTGAAAGGGAAGGGGCATTACTTTTGTATTTGCAGGCGGGTGGTGAAGACCCTAGCGCCAGCCCTGATTATAGCTGTTTATGTATGAGAGAATATGATTTTTTTTTTACTTGTTTATAATAGGTTTTTTTGATGTAAATTTGAAAATTTATAAAATATTCAATTAAAATCCTTGAAATTAAGGAAAATATATCAAAAAATATAAATTATTAATAATAATGGCAATATTTCAATAAATTTATGTAAATATTGAAATAATTACATGACATATCTTAATTAATATTCATTAATCAAAATTTGTATATAAATTGATTTTTATTGATTTTTTTTAAATATGGTCTGATTTTCTTCATTTATGACTTGTTTTATTTAGAAGTTCAGCTGCTATCCAAAAATAGCAATTATTTCATTGGATGACTATATCTTCATATAAAAAAAATCACGTTTTCAATGATTTTATATATACAGAAAACAAAAACTTCTGAAAAAAATAAAATTAAAAAAATATTTACATTGTTAGAAAGAGAATAAAAAACATAATAAACTGTGAAAATTTCAAAAGATTTTGACAGAAATTAAATGAGATATGATAATATTAATTTTTTGCATATTAATTTTCTTTGGACTGTAATTTGTTTAAAAAAGAAATAGAATCATTTTATAAATATCAATGTAACTTAAAATTACATTTTAAAATATTTGTATGTGATAAGCTGAAATTGTTCAGCAGAAAATGCATTGTAAATCTAGACAGAACTTAATCAAGTTAGAAATGCAGACAAGATGACAGATTTCAGACAGATAATGAACACTTGAATAATTACTTTTATTTTAGAGTTTAAATATATATCAACTTTTCCTTTTATCATTTTCTTCTTATATTTGAGCTAATAAATATACATATAAATAAATATATGCACAAAATCATTCCTAAGCATATGCATGTTTTTACATTCTTGGATATAATGAATAATATCAATAACTAGTAATCCTATTCAGTTTTGTGACACTCATCATAACCAAATTTTAATATATTTGATTAAGTTTTTAGCAATCCATAATGCTTTGAAAACATGGGAGGGATATAATTTGTCGATCAGATATATATTAGTGAATTATTATTATATAACCTTAGTTGGTCTGGCAAAATTACCAATCCAGAAACACTTTGGAATTGACAATACTGGAAAATTGTTCAATATATAATATTAACATAAAATTCAAATTTACTTTTCTGTTTTACTTAATAATTAAGGATATTTGGTCAATGACAAATCATTAATTATCTTATAAGTATTCTGAAACAAATAATAATAAAAATCTACAGAAAAATAAGCATTGTTAATAGACAAATATATTTATTATTAATCATCAATATTTATTTTCCTGTGTTTTTTTGACAAATCATTATTTGGATTTAGACTAATAAAAAAACATTTTATATCAGCATTAATCCAAAAAATTTTTTAATATTAAAATCATTTAATATAACATCATTTTTTATTTTAAAAATGTTTTAATTTAATTGATGATAATTATTTTAGTTATTTTTAATTTTAGGAGAAATTTTTAATTACCTAATGATTTTAAAAATCCATAATTAGACATTTTGTTATTTTTGCTTCCAGATGGAAAGAGAAAATTTGAACAGAGATGTTGTTGCCTATAAATTGATTCTGTCAAAAGATAATTTATATTCTGTAGAGGAAATGTTGATATTAAGGGAAGCATTCCATCCTAAATAATATAAAATGTTAGCTATATTATTATTTTAATTTTACATTTCATTAAAATTTTAAAATATTATATTCATAATACAAGTATTCCTCTAGTTATGAATTTTCATACATTCTAATGTATCATTTAATTTTCAAATTTTAGAAAATTTAAAAAATTATGCAAGAATTTTAATATAATTGATAGTGGAATAATCTAGCTACAAAGGTATTGTAAAATTACATAGTCATTTAATATGTAACCATAGTATTTCAAGATGACAAAATTTCTATCAAAATTTTATTATAAATGAGCATTTATATTCAATTCTCTAATTTGTATAATTAATAAGTATATAAGTATATATAGTCTGTTTGATAAGTATAAATTTACCTTAAGAGTATATTTTTGAAGTAGTTTATTTGAGTTATGAACAAAACTTAATTTTGAATTAAGTTTGAAACTCAAGGAACACCTGTCATAGCAATTCTTTGACGTAAAATTCACTAAATTTAATATAAAAATTTCAATGATGTATATTATAACTTAAAATGAATACACAAAAATACCATGTCTAGACAGATAGCTGACAGATATATGGCTAAATCAAGGGCTGAATGGACAATTAGAAGAATAGACATTTGACTTAATAGACATATAACTTTTCAAATTTTGTTATTTTTATTTATTCATTATAATATAATTGCTTTATAAAACAAAATAAATATAATGGTTCCTATCTGATTTCAATAATATGTGATAGAAATTATATGGCCCGTATTGTGATGTGAAAATATGATAATTTTGAGGGACCCTTTACAAAATATGATAAAATTTGAAGTCCCTATCTGATTTCAATAATATGTGATAGAAATTATATGTGATGTGAAAATATGATAATTTTGAGGGACCCTTTACAAAATATGATAAAATTTGAAATTATCAAGTAGAACATATCTAGCATTATCTTTAAGCTTAACTTCCATACAATAACATGGCAAAATGTTCCAGACAGGTGCTCCTAAAAAATTTTATCATATATCACAACTCACAAGGCCCTCCTCATATTTATCGTATTTTTTATCACAATAAGGTACCATATATTTTATATCACATATGATCAAAATCAGATAGAGGTCTAATTATATTATTTGCTTTAAAAATCAATTGTATTACAAAGAATATAGCATTTGCATATTTATTTAAACCTTTTCAAATTGATTTAAACCATTTGCATATTTATTTAATCCATTTGCGAATACATTTAAATTTTTTGCAAATAAATTTAATCCTTTTGCAAATACATTTAAATTTTTTACAAAACTATTTAAACTATATGTGAAACAGTCGATTGATAGAAAACCAATGACTTATAATGCACGATTCTGTTCATTTGTTCCCTGACTGCAACTTTGGGTGTAAAATTTGAACCTATATATATATAACATGAATGGGCAGCAATTCAAGTTCTCCAAACTCTTCCATTGTTCAATGGAGAGTTGGAGGAAGGCATGGGTATAAGGTTGTTTCTATAGGAAAAAAGAAACTGTTTAGTCAAATTGTATGAAGAAGGGTTTTCTGTAAAGGAGACAGTATCAAAATCAGGTATAAAATGGAATACGGGGAAAAGCATAATTAGAAAGTACAGAAGGGATAAAAAAACTCTATAAAAAACTATTAAAAGTCACGCAAATCAAATTTAAAAGTGTTTCACTTTTAAATTGATTTGCGTGACTTTAATAGAAAATTAACGGATCGAACAACTTTAGAATCATAGAACATTTTGTGTTCCGACCTTTTGATAATAGGAGCGGAGGATGGCAAATGAATGGCTGAAAACGTTTCTCAAGTGTAGTTTTTGAACATAATAAAGTTTTTCTTGGACTGCTTAACAGTGCATTTGATTTTAAGTTATAATAATCAAGTACCTACATAGAGCAGATTGTTTTGACTGTCTAAAAGTTTAATCAGTGTTTACGGGTTTGTTTGTCAAAAAACTCCGAAGTGAGCCCGATTGTTCTTTTGGTAAAGATTGATAATTAAAAACTGTTTTTGTGAATAATTCATTTCATTAATGTTAACTTTTTGTAGCAAATATGAAAAATAACTATTTTTCCATATTTTTAGGACATTTTAATGAGTTTTATCTGCATTTTTAATATTTACTATGGTTGTGGGAAGGAACGGAACGAATTAATCAAGTTTCAATTAAATCCTATGGGGAATCGTGCTTTGGATAGTTTTATCTGCATTTTTAATATTTACTATGGTTGTGGGAAGAAGCCGAAGTTTTATCTGCATTTTTAATATTTACTATGGTTGTGGGAAAGAGCCGGAAGGACATTTTAAATGAGTTTTATCTCCATTTTTAATATTTACTATGGTTGTGGGAAGGAGCCGGAACGAATTAAAATTTTCAGTTAAATCCTATGGGGAATGCCTGCTAAATTCCTGTCAGATGTGACGTTTTTTAACCTGAAAGCTTTCTTAAAAATGTTGACATATAAATAAAAATAAATAAAATAAAGTGTTAAGAAACGTTAAGGACGAATACAACCATGCTGAACGCACAGGAGTATATAGGGTTCCTATACAAAATTTCGACACAGGAACAGAAGAAGCTTATATAGGCGAGACACAAAGGAATTTATGTGACAGATTGGAAGAACATAAGAGGGACGTAAGGCAAGGAAACCTAACAACTGCACTTTTTAGAAGGGCCTACGAAAACAACGTTAAGATCGATTGGAATGGCACTAGAATCATACGCAGTATATCGGACCCGATCGAGGTAAGTATGGCAGAGAAATTAAGTATATTTAAGAGAAAGAGAATAGAAAGAATTGTTAATGATATGGAAGCAGTTCCGAACACGTGGAAGTACGCGTTAAGACATTAAACGAAGAGCACCTTGCAGATGATAATGTTAATTTTAGTGAAAATTTTTAACTTTTATTTAGCGTTATTCCCATTCAGTAAAACTCTTAATTCTACTTTAAGTACTTGAATATAAAAAACACCTCTATTTTATTTTATTTTTATTTATATGTCAACATTTTTAAGGAAGCTTTCAGGTTAGAAAATGTCACATCTGACAGGAAACACTTTTAAATTTGATTTGCGTGACTTTAATAGAATATTAATGGATCAAACAACTTTAGAATCATAGAACATTTTGTGTTCTGAACTTTTGATAATAGGAGCTGAGGATGGCAAATGAATGGCTGAAAACATTTCTCAAGTGTAATTTTTGAACATAATAAAGTTTTTTTCTTGGACTGCTTAACAGTGCATTTGATTTTAAGTTACAATAAACACTGATTAGCAGCTTATAGATTCAACCATTATTACATACAGTAAATAAGATTTGATTTTGCCTTTTAATGGCAAACGAACAGTGACGTGCATTCGCCGATTTATTGTCTATATGAACTGAAGGATCTGGGACAGACTTTTTTCTTCTTCTAATGGAATCTGAAACTGCGACGTTACACCACTTGCAGGTGTCAAGTAGATCTTTTTTCTTCTTCTAATGGAATCTGAAACTGCGACGTTACACCACTTGCAGGTGTCAAGTAATTAACACAAACAAACAATAGAATCAGACTTTCTTGGCAGAATTTAAAATAATAATTGTATAGAAATCATCTTTAAGAAACTAAAAACTAGTGAATTTGTTGCACGTCTATTTTTAATTAATTAAATAATTTGTTTTCATTCCTATATGTTAATTATCATTTATTTAAATACATTTTTATATGGTATAATTTTATTAATTTTAATAATGATATTGTCGGACTTGAATTAATTGTGATAAAAAAATAACGATTAACAACTGGGCTAACAAATCATGTAATGTGATGACGAGTTGTTTTACAGAGCTCTATTTTGCCGGAAATCTACATAATCAGGAATCGTTAACCAAAGCCTGCGTCGTTAACGATTCCTGATTATGTAGATTTTTTCTTACAACCATTGTTAACCAAGTATGTTGTTATCCAAGGCTGTCATTAACCAAGGTACCACTGTATATAAGAATTCTATCATCTTATGTTACATCATCCCATACTTATGTTTCTGCTCCAGTCTTAATTTTAATCAAAATGGACAAATTAATCTATATATTCTATTCCTCTGGACAAAAAGCAATACATCACTAGACTGGAAATCACTGAGACATTAGAAATCTTAAAAAGGGAGAAAAATGAGAAACTCCTGAATAATAGATTAGCGTGGGAACCCCCACAACCTTGGAGATACACCATTGATAGAAAAGAATAAAATAAATAATGTTAATCATATATAGTGTTGACCATATAACCTGTGGTCACTTATTATTACAATAATTTTTATTTTAGATTATTTTAATTTAATTTAATTTTATTTTAATTCTAACTTTTATATTTGTAATATTATAGTTATGACTAACAAATTTGTTTTATATTTCCTCGTTATATACAACAAAATAGTTGATTTTGTAAAGCTATCACCATAACAACGGTATATTCTTTTTTCGAACATTTGTTTGAAAGCGCCTGAAGATGGCTGTTTAGCCGAAAACGTTAGCGCAGAATAGCTAAATAAAGTATTTAGTTCATACAGCAATTTAGTGCTGATTTCATTTATTATGATTTATAATACGATTAAGCAGTTTCAAATATTTAAGTATCTACAGCACTAGATAGAAAAACTCTTTAATACAAATAAAAAAACATTTTTGATTATTCTTCTCTGATATAGATTAGATAATTGAAGTTTCACATCTATATAATTTGTTTATTCTCATTAGTATCACACATTTTTAAAATGAAATATCTCAAAGACTATCTAATTTTTTTTAATATATATATATAAAAAATATTCAAAATTTCAAATATTGGCAAAATTTATAACTTATTCAATTGATAGTGCAATATGTCTACTATTTTATCCTGAAATGTTTTCTTTCTGCTAGATTAAGTTACATAATTATCATAATTCTCAGATTATAATAATACATAATGTAAAAATTAAGATATATA
This sequence comes from Olivierus martensii, assembly GCA_000484575.1. Lineage (NCBI taxonomy): Eukaryota > Metazoa > Arthropoda > Arachnida > Scorpiones > Buthidae > Olivierus > Olivierus martensii. The sequence continues at coordinate 13,523 of AYEL01069902.1, forward strand.
CTATTTAAAATAACACAAAAATTGATAAATTATACAAACATTTTCCATTTGATGTATTTATATGAATTTTTAAAAAAATGTTTGTGTTTTACATTATTTTCTGTGAGAAAAATCAACCAAATCTTCTCTTTCTAATTTGCCAAATTTGATCGTTGACAGTCAATCAGCTGATTATATGTCCCTTCATCTACTCACCTTAGTTGACATAGCTCTGTAAACAAAATACCAAAATGTGTTGATCCTTAAATCTTTCTAAGACATATGTCTATTAGTCAAGATACCAATCTATAGTCAAGTATCAAAATTAAACAGTTTTATTGGAGAAAATTCTCATGATGAATATATGTCATTGATCATTTCTTGAGTAATAAATAGCAATAGCCATATGTGGATTGATTATCACTTAGTTTAAAGAGCAGTAATAAAATGGACAAACTCAATAATAGACATGAAAAATATAGAAATGAGTACAAAATTTCAAGCCTAAAGATATTATACTTTTGAGAAATATACTCATAAAAATTTTGCTGTTATATTTCCATATTTATGCAATACTGAAAATATTAGATTATGTTTATTTATTGTCTGACATATTCAATACATATGTAAAGTTTATCTAAAACTGAAGAAATACTATTTAATCTTATTTGTGACATCAAAAATCTCTCTCTTGGATGATAATTATACATAACTTCAAACAAAAATTTTTCATTTAACCTATCTGAATGACTTTAGATCTGCCATGTTGTGATAACACATTTTTGCACAAAAAAAAAAAACTGAATTTTCTCTTTTTAACCTTGCTGCACAGTTATTTGCCTAATAAGTCTAAAGAATTCAGTAAAGTTCAGGATGATAAGTGGGATACATGACAGAGCCTCAGTGCAAATGTACTTTCAAATGAGTAGCATGAAGCTGCAATCCCAATAGAGTATTTAAATTCAATAGAAACACTGGGATTCCTTCTGTTCAAATGAATTTAAAATGTAATAAACACGGTAGATTTATATTTTTCTTATCTCAGACAATAAGTTTCTATGTAATGTTTTGTTAACTTAATTATAATAACCTATAGATTTCACTTTAAACATAGGTAACCTCTGGACTATGAATTGCACATAAAGAAAAGTCCTAGATGCTAACTAAAGAATACATAATAGTATTTCAATTAAGACAAAGCTTTTTATTAATTAAATTACTATATTAGAATCATTCAGTGATCATCAACATTTCTTTTATTGCTGGTGTAGCTAAAAATGATTTACAAATGCATATTAATAAGTTTGCTATTATAAATGATTAAATATAAATACCTATTTATTGATATAATTGAATATTGATGCTGAATTACTTCATTTAAATATATTTACATATATGCACAACATTATCTGCATATTTGAAGATATGTATAATTATAGATGCAACAGATTTTAATTATTGTTTTATTTAATTATATTAACATTTATTTTAGTTTTTAAAATTGTTTATAATAATTACTATCAGTTTATATTTCTTTTGAGAATATGCCCCTTAGTTCTATCTTCAAATTATTAATATTAGCAAAACCATCAAGTAGGAAAAATTTAAATTTTTCTTCTATCATTCCATCATTGTTGCATTTTATGCTCTTAAATTGCATCTTTCATTAATTTAAAAATTATAATTATCTGGTCTATTTACTAAATTTATAAATCATATTGGTAAAGTTATATTTAATATATAAATCATTTAAATTGAATCATATTTATAACTTTGCTTCTTTATCATATTGTAATTTTAGTTAAGCCACTTTTTGCATGTATATGATTGTTTTTGTTATTTAAAATTTTTTTTTAAATAGCAATCATCTAAAATAATAATAATAGTGTTTAAATAATATAGATAATCTAGCATTTTATAAATAAGACAAACTAACTATTATATTCATTCATTGCATTATTGTCAAAGGATGCACACTTCTTTAAAATCTATCAAATCTTTGTATACTAGGCCTGGCTAACCTATGTCCACCAAATCATATGTGACCTATGAGATGATTATGTATAAACAACTATCTTCTTTAGTGTATAATGCAAAAATGTCATTCTTCTACAATATATTGTTGATTTTTAATAAATTTTTATGTAATTTGATACCTTGATTATCAAAATTATCTAAGTAAACAAATATCAGACAAAGTACTGTAATGTATTTCAAACTCATAAATTTTTCTCTATGTCAAAATAAATGCAGTTCCTGTTTTATTTGTAAACAGAAGAGTGGTTATCATCACACCTCGAGGATCATCTTAACCATGGTAGTCCAAGAGCATGCCCTCAGATATCAAACACTGATAATGGATGTTAATTTGTGAAAATAGAAAAGGTAGTTTTATGCACAGAAACGTTTGGTTGTCAATAACTATACTATACAAATCTTCTTTTTCTTGGAATACTGTCAAGGGATCAAGATGAAAAACTCAATCAGCATTTTTATACTAGTTGAGTGAACTATTCAAGTGAAAAGAACTCTGGATGTCAAAGAAAAAATAAACTGTATTTTAGAAATGCTTTTCTAGGAGAAAGTGTTTAAATAAGTAGTAGGAATGTATTTTTTTCTTGTAGCACAACAACAACTAAAATAAAAATATTAATTGATTGATTTTTGACCCTTCAGAATGAATTCAAAGAAAGAAATATTTATGAAGAAAACAGAAAATTTAGTGAACATTGGGAACACAATTACTCCTTCAAAGTTACAGAACTCCAAATTTACACATTTAATTTACAGAGAAACAGTTGCTGTATTTAAGTACAACATTAAAAGACATCATGAAATAAAACATAGTGAGCACATTAAATTGAATAAAGAACAGAAAAAATTTAAGTTGGCTTTTAAATCAAGAGTTAAAGGCTTAGCAAACAACATTTAATTCAGTTATTACAGCAATCATCAAATATTGTCAAAGCAAGCTATTTTGTTGCATTACTAATTTCAAAGGAAATGAAGTCATTTTCAAATGGTGAATTGGTGTGTGTTTAGAAGCTATTATAAAGAATGTTTTGCCAAATAAAAATAAATCTTTTCAAATATAAGTCTGTCTCATTAAACAATATGTCATTATAATAATGATATTTCATATGAAATAGTTATGACTTTGTGAAATCAGATTTAAGAATTCAAGGCTTATTTTTTAGCATTTGATGAAAAAACATATTTCAGATATATCCTAAAGCCTAGAAAATACTGAGACTTTTCTGCACAGAATTGCAGAAAGAAATTTATGCATATTTAGGCAGAAACAGGGCAGAAAATTGACATTAGCCAGCTCAACTTTCTCATTCTGCTTGAAGTTTCTGAAGGTTCATAGGTAAACAATGCTACAACCAATCATAGCATTGTTTACATATGACATCATATATGTTTGAAACATGATGGAAAGTAAGCGAAGATTGTCTGATGTAAATACTGAGATGTTTATTGAAGACATAGGGAAATATTCCTGTCTTTATGTCAAAAGAACAAAGATTACAAGGATATACAGCTGGACCTCTATATATCGAAATTGAAGGTGTCTTAGAAAAATTTCGATATATAGAAACTCTGTTTGCCACCTTAGCCTAAATTTAAATAAATAATTTTTAATCCAATAAATGGTGGCATCATAGCATAAATTAAGAATTATTATTAATTTGGCAGTTATTTCAAAAATAAACTGCTAGGGGAAGTTTGGCTTGTTAGGATTATTTAAAATTGCAGTAGATTATAAAACCAAACATTATGCAGTTTTTTATAAGTAAATTATTGTTGCATAATTGCTACAAAAGTATCAGAAATTTCATGATTTTAAAAAATAAATGATGATATATGACGACATTTTTTCCCTGCATTTTAATAATAATTTAAGTTTTTACCTTAAATTATACAAATTTATGTCAAAAACTTTGGCAAAGTTTAAAAATGATTTTTCAAAAACAACTATAATCTAACTGTTTTACTCTAATTAGTATACCGATAATTGTTTAATAAATGCAAGGCATTCCAAAGTTAACTAGATTAGAGAGAAATTTCTCAGGAAGCAATATGCAGAAGATTGCAGCTGGCATTCAGTGTCCATTTAAAATGTCAGATAATTGTTTATATTAATGCAAAATATAAAAATAAAATTTGCCCAAAAATGAAAAAAGAACTCAACAACTTGCTTACTTATGATCTAAATAGAAATTTATTTACAGGAATAAAGTTAAGCTAAAAAAAGATTTAAAAAAAGTTTAACAACAAACAAAGTAAAGAGGAAGAACTAGAATGAATAACTAAGGAAGCAATAAATTATGTGGACAGTTGGAGGATGATAATGAAATTAATGTAGGAAATGGATGAAAGAAAAAAATGAAATAATGGTTGTGATCAATCAAAAGATATATATATAGGAGTTTAGAAACTGTTAACAACTTTGTATTCAATGGTTTCTTTTATATTTATTTTCATTCTAAAATCTTAAATATACAAAACATAACATATTATTTAATATAATCAAAAATGATAATGATAAGATTGAAATATAAAGAAATAAGAAGTATATGTGGTACCCTTGCAAATGAAAGACTGAACAAAGATGAGGAAAATGTAGATATATGACCAGAAATCTGAATATGAGAATTAGAGAATTTAAAAATGGAATAACTGAAGAAACAGACATTATAACTCTAGCTTAAAGGAGACTGAATGCTATACACTAAATTAGAATGGGATAAGGAAAAAATTATTAAAAAAAGTAATCAATAAAAACAAATGAAAAATGTTAAAGATAATAGTGACTTATAAAGAAAGAATAAAAGGAAGAATGGTAATAAATATAATCATGTTAGATACAAAGGATAAACAACTTGGAAAAAAATCAAAGACCAAAAACAACTTGGAGATGATACACTAAATAATTTACTAGTAGAAATAAAAAGAAAAAAAAATGAAATACAGTTCTCCTACATCATTTTGCCACACTTTTGCTAATTCTGATATATACACTCTGAGAATAATTACATTGTCAATGCTGGTGACTTTCTAAGTGAAATATTTAAATTTTTGTTAAAGTTTAAATCTAAATTGTTTGCTCTTTTGTCTTTTATTACATAAAAAATACAACATTTTGAGCTTCAATAAAAAATTTAAAAGTTTTGGTTAATTGAATAAAAAAAAATTGCATAAAATCAGACAAGTTGGAATTAAATTATCTATTTTTTTATTTATTTTTAGAAAATTTAATGAATCCTTTCGAACATTATTGTCTGTTTGACAGTTTTACAAGTTTTTGTATTTTTTGTGACAAAAAGAAACAATAAAGTTAAAATATTTTTTCCTGTTTTTTTTTTTTTATCGTTTCAGATGAAAAAATTACCATTCAACTAACTACCTTTAAAATCTGTTCAAAATTACAGAATTTAATTAAATAAATGGAATTTTCCACCATTTTGTTTTATGATAGTGTTGTAGAATGCCGAACTTGTTGCTCGATCTTTCTAGATAAGTTATTTTTTGTTCTCTGAACATTTCAATTGCTTTAAAAGGATAAGTTTCGAAATGAAGTGGAAATATTAAGTGATGTCTTAAAAAAATGGCACTTAAAAATTTTGTTGAAAATGTGTTTATGGTGGCAATCAACTCCCGCTGGGCGAACAGTCACAACTTAATGTCCAGAAGTTGGACCTCCCTTGGAGGTCATTTCAACTTTCTTTTCCTTCCTTTCTCACCCTCTTGCTAATGATGCCATGAGAACTTTCCCATGATGAATAAAAATGTTTTTCTCCTCTTTCACATTCCTCTATCGAAGAATAAAAATTTATTTTTTATCCAAGAACCGAACGTTTGGGGCACAAAATACTCAATGGTCGACAATTAACTCAATTTCAAATCGAAATCAAAAATAGACTGTATACCTTTCCTCCCACGGTCAACTAACGAAATTGCATTTTATGATTAATTTTAGCAAAATATTTCCCAATGATGGCATTTTGTGTGTATAGTGTGTCCATGGTGTGGATTTACAAAAATTAATGAAAATGTTTTTGTATTGTAGGAGAGTAAACGTAATTTTATAAATGTGTTAAGTAAAAACCGTGTTGTAGAAGTACCGTTTTATATGAGGGTTTCGGCAATTTTCAAATCTTGTTAGAGCGAAACCGTGTTAAAGGATGGATAACTGTAGTTAGTAGAATTTTATGAAATTCGGCGGGAATAATCTATCACTAAAGATGTCCCGATGCTCATCAATTAAACTTGTAGCATTAACTATTTAATATGACTAATATTTTAATACTTCATCATGAAATTTGGCAGAAAGAGCATGTTATTGAAGATATAACAATTAATCCTGTAGCTACAACAGTTTGAAAATGGTGAATATACAAACTTCTGGAGTTCCCTTTTCAAATAAATAAGATCATAAGTAGGTCGTGACTTTGATGCATTCATTCTGTAAAATGTTATCAGGGCTAAAATATAAACCATCATCTTAAACATACTTTTCCATTTATACTCATATTTCTGTTTACGTTTATATTTTAATAATTAGATTATAACTAAAAATTACATCCTACTGTATGCTAGATAAGAAATATTAAACATATTTTTAACTATATTTGAAGTTTCAATTTGGAAAATTCGAAAAAATGAGTAAATCCTAGTTTTTTTATGGGACATTGAATTTTATAGCATGGCTTCATTATGGAAAAATGAAGCCATGCTATAAAACACTTTATCAAAAATAGTTAACATTACAATCATCAGTTAATAGAAAATTCGAAAAAATGAGTAAATCCGCTAATTATAAATTTTTTCTGGAACATTCAGTTTTATAGCATGGCTTCATTTTTCCATAATGAAGCCATGCTATAAAACACTTTATCAAAAATAGTTAACATTACAATCATCAGTTAATCTATATGTGTGCATTGGATAGTTTATCTATAAAAGAAAATGAATGCTTGAATTTCTTTATAAACCTATGTAATCACAGTTTTTAACTGAAGTACATAAAGGTATAACTTCGATGTGTGCATTCTTAAAGCCGAACTTATTACGTAAATGAAGATTAATGCAACCAATTATTTTATTATCTGAGGAGAATGCATTATTTATCAAATTTTCCATCCTAGACGGGCGATTATGCATAATGTCCGGTAAATTTGATTGATTGAGTACGATTTATCATATTTAATACTACGAACATAAATGAATATTAATGCAACCAACTATTTTATTATCTGACGAGAATGCATTATTTATCAAATTTACCATCCTAGACGGGCGATTACGCATAATGTCCGGTAAATTTGATTGATTGAGTACGATTTATCATATTTAATACTACGAACTGGCGATTATGCATAATCACCAGTAAAATTGATTAATTGGCAATATAGTCGATTCTCGTTATTTGCGGTAGTTACGTTCTGTAAATTCTTCGCGAATACTGACCATTGTGCCTATGGGAAATATAGAGCTGAGAGAGTTTACATTGGTGACAGTATTTTCGCCGCTCAGCGGGAATCCGCGAATAAGCGCGAAAATCGATTTTGTGGTTAAAATAAATTTTCGCGAATGCAGAATCCACGAATAAAGAGAATTGACTGTATATGAAATAAATTTGACACTTTTGCCCGAAATCGTTGGTGATTATGCATAATCACCAACGATTTCGGTAAAAATAATAAATACTGGAACATATATATATAAAGTATAGTCGATACTCGTTATTCGCGGTAGTTACGTTCTGTAAATTCGCGAATACTGACCATTGTACCTATGGGAAATATAGAGCTGAGAGAGTTTACGTTGGTGACAGTATTTTCGCCGCTCAGCGGGAATCCGCGAATAAGCGCGGTAGTTACGTTCTGTAAATTGGCGAATACTGACCATTGTGCCTATGGGAAATATAAAGCTGAGAGAGTTTACGTTGGTGACAGTATTTTCGCCGCTCAGCGGGAATCCGCGAATAAGCGCAAAAGCTCCGCGAAAATCGATTTTGTGGTTACAAATAAATTTTCGCGAATACAGAATCCACGAATAAAGAGAATTGACTGTATATGAAATAAATTTGTTACTTTTGCCGAATAACGAATAACAATCACCAACGATTTCGGTAAAAATGATAAATACTGGAACATATATATATATATATATATATATATACGTTTACGCTGGCTACAATCTGTCTGAGATACACATCTACTTTCTTCAGAAATAAGTTTTTTTTTTATTTTGTGACGCTTCTTAAGCAAGTTCTGGTCTAACCATCCAGAACTTGCTTGGAACTCCTCATGTCCTAAATTCTGTACATATTCCATTGCCTTTTCCTTTATGAGTGGTCCTGAGACAGGCATGTTTCTATCTCTCACCATCTTCAGCCATTTCAACACTGCTTTGTCCACGTCATCGTACTTATATGTCCTTAATCGTTTTCTGTCAGCTCCTGCAACTTCATGACTTTTTAAAACAGATTCCCGATTCTTTAGTATTGTTGACACTGTACTTTGTGGAATCCCAAATTTCTGCACATCTTTTTTTTTTTTTTTTCACTCCACAGTCCACATCTTTTAGCAATTCCAGTTTTTCTGCGACACTCAACGACTTTCTCTTTGACATGGTAAACATTATAGTAGAGCTGAACAAAGATTAACTAAAATCTCTTGGTTCAGTTTTGTTTTTGGTTTTAAACCAATTAACACAAGTAACATACAAAACTGAAACAAGTCCTAGAACTTTACTATAACCTCCTCTACAGTACAAATCGACACACCCATTTTGTTTATTTGTTGGCTTTTTCTAGCCAGACCAAATCTAGACTCCTTACCTTATCCTTTTCCCTTGTCTCTGAAATAAAAAATTTCGATATATAGAAATTTTTTCGATATATAGAAAGAAATTTCAATGGAAATTTCACGGGACTAACAAAAACTTTGATATATGGAGAATTTCGATATATAGAAGTTCGATATATGGAGATTTGACTGTATATAAAAAGTAACAGTTTTATAAAGTAAAAACATAAAATATACTGCAATCTTTATTCTAGTTTTGCAGTTTCAAATTTTGAGACTATCAATAACTTACTTAATGGAATGACACCTCAAAATTTCCAGAATCTTCCTGACCAGGCTTTCTAAATTACTGGAAAAATAAATCTTAAAATAATAATCTAACACTAAAGATAATACACACAACCAGAACTTCATGGTTGATAGATAAATTCACAAAAAAGTGTTAGAATGAAATTACAAACTAAGTTAGTGCACTTGTAATTTACAAATGAAACAAATACCAAAAACAAGTAAAGTTAAATAAAAATTATTAATTTATTAAATACTAAAAAAAAATCAGTGTAATAAGCTTTATTAGAAACATTAATAAATCAGTCAATAAGTTAGTAAAAGATAACTCATTTAATTATCAAGCAAACAACCAAAAAACAATAATAAAGTTATCAAACAATAATTAATTAACTATGTAATTTACTTTCTCACTTACTGCTCTAAATAGGAGTTAGACTTCTTATGTATATTTCTTAGCACTAGCGAGCAGTCCAAACAGTACTATATTTTTCTCCAAAAAATTATTTATTAAGTAAATAATTTACTATATTTAATATAAATAATATAAATAATTGTTTGGACTGCTCGCTAGTGCTAAGAAATATACATAAGAAGTTTAATTAACTATAAATATTTTCTTATGCTATAAGAAAATATCTATCTAAATATCTTCTGGCCCACGAGCCACATGTGGCCCGTCAAGCTTTTATGTGCGGCCCAGAAAGCACAGTTATGAATTTTATGAAAATGCAGAATTCTTCTCCCACATGCAAAAAATAAAATAAAATAAAATAAAAATTCTGATATAAAAAAAAAATTTTTTTAAATCTGGAAAAATTAGAATTTTCCTAATTTGCTATCCTCCTCAAATGCACTCATAAAATTTTTAAAGGCCATAGGTCAGTTTGGAAACACTGATGTATGGCATTCACGACTTGAGAAGTCGAGTTTTTTGTAGGTGATTTTTTAGAAATCGGACTTTTTTCACGTGACACTAACTGGTTACCAACTGCTAATATAACATGTTGTGGCCCATTTAATGTAGCAAACAAATGCATGTGGCCCAGGAAAATAAAAGATTGAGAACCACTGATCTAGTCAATTGACAATTCAGCTAATATTGCTTCAGTTTCACACCAACTCAATTGGATCAAGGTCACTCATTGTCATCTTAAATTAGAGACTTACAATCAGTTCACACTCAAGCTCATTTACATAAATTATTAGTCATTTATGTTTTTCTACTCACAGAATATCACTAACAATCAACTCATCCATCTTTACAGTTACTATAATTTAATAAATGAATTTTAAACATTACAATAACAGAGACAATTCTTTAACTATATATTATGAGATCCCAATTCAGCAGTAACTCTAATCAAATTAGATGTCATCAGGACATGCATTCTCACAGGGAAATAATTTTGTAATTTAGAAATCAAACTGCTTAAATTCATCAAACAATAATTTTAAACAAGCACTTTTTAGCAGTAAATTCAGTAAATATTTTATTTCACCTTGCAAAGTACTTTCGGCTTGTTACATTCCTCTTTTCTAGCTTTCTCTGTATTGCAATGTGTAACCATATGTCTAAAGTAAATAAAAAATGCCACTTTCTTATACAATATCGGGTCATCAGACCAATTTGGGATCAATATTCTGTTCATAGTGGGTTTTTAATATACGCTTGTGCTATAAAACAAATTATCTTTCCTAATTAGAATGTCTAAATAATGCACCTGTTTACTGTTTTTTGGTCAATTTTTAATATTAGCCCATTATCTGTGAAAAAAATCTCTAAATCATTTGTTCTGTCTTCTTTTCTCCATATGGCAAAAATATTTTCTACATACCTCTTATAGAATAACAAAATCGGGCTAAATTGCTCCAATATTTGTATTTCCTTGTTTCTGATTGTTAATTCAGCTAGCATGCCAGCCATCGGACTGCCTATCAGTACTCCTTTCATTTAATAAATAAAATTTGCTTTCAAACATAAAATAGGAGTTGTGGCAGACTAGATGTGAAATATCTCTTAAGATGTTAGCTATTTTATTCCCTTCTGGTACATTCTCAAGTAAGAAACAATATAACAATAAACATGCAGGTGATATTTCTATTGAGGGATGTAAAGATTGGAAATCTAGAGTTACCAAGATTTCATCTTTCTCTGGTGTTCTTCTTTCTAATTCTATCAGAAACTCCTCTGCTGAGTTAACTGTGCAACTGTATGGTTTCATTTTACTTAGATACCATTGTGTTAAATTCTTTTCCATGTAAAATAGCAGAGATTGCCTTTTCTCAACAATGGGACTGGCTGCAACTGGTTGTTTATGTGATTTTATATAGGCAAACAATCTTGGACAACAAGGATCTTTTACTCTACAATTCTTGAGAAAGGTTGGATATTCTGGTTTTTTGATGCTATTTTCCAGTTTTTTTTTTTTGCCATATGGGGAAAAGAACAAATGATTTAGAGATTTTTTTCACAGATAAAGCGTATGGGCTAGTATTAAAAGGTGATCAAAAACACAGTAAACAGGTGCATCATTTAGACGTTCTAATTAGGAAAGAATTTGTTTTATAGCACAAGCATATATCAAAAACCCACAGTGAATAGAATATTGATCCCAAATTGGTCTGATGACCCGATATCGTATAAGAAAGTGGCATTTTTTATTTACTTTAGACATATGGTTACACATTGCAATACAGAGGAAGCTAGAAAAGAGGAATGTAACAAAATATATGAAACAGGATTAAAGCATGGCTACACATGCCAATTTTTAAAGAAAATACAAAATAAAGTAATAAAAGACGAAATCAGACAGGAACAAAGACAGACTGAACAAAACGAAAAGGATATCAGATCAAAGGAGAGAATAGTTTCAGTCCCGTATCATTTAATGAAATATAGGACTGTTAAAAAGTATGCAAAAAAGTTCATGAAAAACTTAGTAAGTAAAAGAGAACCAACGGTCTTTGAGTTATTGAGGAATGATAAAGATAAAAAACAAGACAAAAGCAAATCCGAAGTGTACCAAATCCAAATGAACCTCAATGGCATCGAAGAAATAAAAGAGTTTTATATAGGTGTCATGGAAAGATGCTTGGAAGAGAGAATTAATTAAAGAACATAAATACGATATTAAGACCGGAAATATGAAAACTGCTCTAGCTAAGAAATTCTGCGAATCAAATATAGACATTAAATGGAAGGAATCTAAAGTAGTAAGAAAAGTTGACAAAAATGAGAATAAATTTTTAGCGGAGACGATAGAAATTCTAAAAAGAGAGAATCACTTGGTTCAGTTTTTTGCTTGCAAAAAACTGAACCAAGTGATTTTTGACATCCTCATTTGAGACCAAGTGTTTTGCCATCTAAAGAATTCTGTAAAGACCAGAATAAGTAGAGTGTTTTGCCATCTAAAGAATTCTGTAAAGACCAGAATAAATAATAATCGTGTTCTACCGTTTAAAGCATTTTGTAAAGACTGGAACATGTAATAATCAGAGGGTGCCAGATCTAGCGAATATGGTGAGTGTGGTAACACATCCCATCCAAGCTTCAGCAGCTTCTGGCAAGTCATCAAACTTATATGAGATCTGACATTATCATTGCGAAACACTACACCTTTTCTGTTAATCAATTCTGGTCTTTTTTGTTTGATGGAATCACTCAGTTTGTTCAGTTGGTAGCAGCACACTTCTGAATTAATTGTGGAATTGTCTGGTAGAAATTCAAAAAAAATAATTCCCTTTAAATTCCACCAAACAGAGCATCACTTTTTTTTTATGAATATCTGCTTTCGAAGTGCTTTGAGCTGGATCATCTCTTCTTTTCCATGATTGCTTGCATTCAGCATTGTTGTAAACAATTCATTTTTCATCACCAGTTATGATTCACTTCAGAAATGGATCATTTTCTTCATGTTTGAGCAGCAAATCATAGATGTCAATGCAACAGAGTAGATCTCTTTCTTTAAGAATGTGTGGAACCCAAATATCGAGCTTTGAAATGAAACCAAGTTGTTTCATATAGTCGTGAAAGTTGAATTTGACAAATTCAGTCTCTCAGCAATTTCTTGTGTTATTTGGCGATTTGCTTCAACCAATGCCTTTATTTTATCATCATCAGCTTCAACTGGCATTCCAGAGTGTGGTGCATCTTTAATATTGAAATTGTCAAAATGGAATTTTGGAACCAGTTTTGATACTGGCGTTCTGTTAATACATCTTCTCCATACACTTCACATAACTTTTTTCTTGCTTGAACAGCATTCTTACCAAGCCAAACTTCCCCTAGCGATTTATTTTTGAAATAACTGCCAAATTAATAATAATTTTTAATTTATGCTATGGTGCCACCATCTGTTATTTAATAACTGAACTTTAATTTTTACTAATTTCCCGAAATTAAAAATTTGTCTTGACCTGGAGTCAAACCAAGAACTTTGGGTTACCATCCCAACGCTTTACCAGTTAGACTACCATGACATTGACGGATTTTCAATTTCAGGATGTATATAATTTAGATATTATAGGATTATGCCGATAGCAGTCCTCTTGAACATGCTAAACATAGTCACGGGCCCTCTTTGACAAATTTGGGCAGACAGAGACAATTTGCTGCTATTGACATAAGTCCGATAATATCTAAATTATATACATCTTGAAATTGAAAATCTTTCGACGTCTTGGTATTCCAATTGGTAAGGTGTCAGGATGGTAACCTGAAGATCTTGGTTTGACTCCAGGCTGCCAAAGCAAATTTTTAATTTCAGGGAAATTAGTAAAAATTAAAGTTCAATTATTAAATAACAGATGGTGCCATCTTAACATAAATTAAAAATAATTATTAATTTGGCAGTTATTTCAAAAATAAACGCTAGGGGAAGTTTGGCTTGATTAGGATTATTTGGATTGTGTAAATCCCCTAAGTAAATGCTGATTTATGATTGGCATTCTTACCTTTTCGGTAATAAAAAAGCAAAATATGCTGAAAATGCTCCTTTTTGTTTTCCATTTTTGATAAGACACGAAAAAAACTACTGCACAGAATTAAAAAAATTTTTTAAGAAATATACCTTGAAATGTCAGCTGTCAAAATTTATAATGGCAATATGGCTTAGAATGAAATTGGCAGGTAAAAATACAACTAATGCCACTCGTGGTAAAAAACAAAATTATTTTCCGAACAATCCAATATATGTTAATTTATAGTTTGCAGCATTGATTAAATTTAATTGGTGTGTGTACAAATTACAAATTATATTGTAGAAATTTTTAACATTTCTAAAATTTTATTATTGCCCTTTCAAAGGATATTTTATGGATAAAATCTTAGTGATTTTAACCATATAATATCCTTTAATTCCAATTCATATATTTAAAAAAAATAGTATTAATTTAATCAATTTATTATATAGTTTCCCTTTATTAAAAAAATGTTGTTTGGCTTATAATGCAGATCTGGCTAATATATTCTAATGCAAATATATAAAAATGACATTTTTTGTAATTACAAACATGATTCTTATATAAAATGAAAAATATTGATCTTACAATATATGCTTTCAATAAAATGTGTTTTAGCATTTCCATAGGATATGGAATAATTGTGGTGATGTATGACATTTTGTTCAGTTAAGTATTATGAAATGAATTCATCAATTGTATTTTATAATATATAAAAATTCAAATGGTCTAGAAGGAAATTATTTGAAAATCTGAAAGAAATTGAATATTGTATATGGATTTATGGATGGATATTGGATGGATATGGATTATTGGATGGATATATATAGATTTATTTTTTAATTAATTAAAAAATAAATCCATCTGATTGTCTTTTTAAACAATCAGATAGATTTATATTTATGATGAAATTATATTATAATTATTCATGGTACAGCAATGTGTGCATGGAGTAACTCTGGGGCAAAGTGCCATATTGGACTTGAGTCAGTGTATCAGTGCTGAGAAACTTTCTTACTATATTGCATGTATTGAGTAGTGATGCTTTTTGTAATTTTACATAATTTCCAAATGATATTGGTAAATTTGATAAATATGTCAGAATTTCTCACTTTTACCGCCCTTTTGCATAATTCCCAAATGAATTTGGTATATTTTATAAATATCATTAAATTTCCTATTTTTTGTTATTTAATTAATAATTTAATTATAGAGTTACTGTTATTTCACTTTTACAACAATCTGTTAGAATACATTCATCTTTAACTTCGATTATTTCTAGCCGTTTCAGTATGTTTTTAACATCGTCTTCCCGAGTGAGATCTTTCTTTCTTTGACCGCTTAAAGCCGAACTTATTGCATAAATGAAGATGAATGCAGCGAACAACTTCATTAATTAACGAGAATGCATTATTTATCAAATTTACCATCCTAGACTGGAGATTATGCATAATGTCCGGTAAGTTTGATTAATTAAGTAGGATTTATCATATTTACCACTATGAACTGGTGATTATGCATAATCACTGGTAAATGTGATTAATTCGCAATATATGAAATAAATTTATCACTTTTACCGAAATGGTTGGTGATTATGCATAATAGCCGGCGATTATACATAATCACCGGATTAGTCACTTTTACCATAATATATATTGAATATATACAGGATAGTTACAAATTAGTGGACGATTTCAGAAGGCTATATTTTCACTAATACTGAAAAATACGTGATCTTAGTGTCATTTGAAAGAATGAAGTTTGAAGTTTTTGAAGTTGTTATTTTAAGTTGTTTTCATTTTTCTCTTTTTTTTACGGAAAACGGATATCTTGACATGTTAGAAGGTTAGTTAATGCCACAGCTCACGGAAGAGGAGGAACAGAGGTTCATTCTTCAACAAGACCGGGGCACTTCTACATTACATATGAATGCCCGGGAGTATCTAAATCAATATATGCCAGGAAGATGGATTGGTCGTGCAACTGCCGCAGACAACACATTCTGCATATGGTCACGACCTTCATCGGACTTCACAATGTGTGATTTCTTTCTGTGGGGTTTTGTAAAGGACAATGTTTACAAAATGTGTTGTTTCAACCCACTTGCAGTGTCAAGTGTGAACAGTGACAATTATGGAATACCCTGAAAATCTGCTGCTAATTTGTCTTCATATTAGTATGCACATGAAATTTAAAATTTCTAATAGCTGTATAGGAGAATGTGAATTGTAAAGGATAAAATAAAATAAGATTCATTGGATTTCACTAGTTTTTTATATGCACTATTTTTATTTTTTTCATTTTTCAATACCATCAGAAAATGTTATTAATGAATATTTTTGAGGGATGAAAGAAATTAGCTTTTTTCATACACTGGAAATTTTTTGGAGATTAATAATACAGATGGGACACTTCCTATACTTTCAATAGTAACTTTTCAAAATGACGTAGTCATATAAAGAACCAATCATATTGCTTCTTTAGAACGTAACATAGATGATGCTAATAACAGTTAAATGTCATCAACAAAGCCAGGATATGACATCACAAAAATGGCTGTACTTCCTGTATAATCGTTATTGTGAATACTACCTTCTTGATTTATTTCCGATTTTAAGAAGTTAAATGTATTTTTAAAAACAAAACGTTGATTTTTAATCGTATTTTAGACTTTATACATTCGAAATATATAATATACAAATTTGATAACAATTTCTTTCCGAATTGTTAATCATTAATGAAACCTGTGTTTATATAATTATATTATATTTTCAAGCATCAGAAAACAACGTATATTAATATAATTTTTTTGAAAATTTATATTTGTACAAACTGAAGATAAGAAAGACTGTAGTGACCTCTTTTGCTAACCGTTTGACTTCAAAATATGCACATTCACGTGCACACTGATACTATCAATGATTTAAAGTTGTCTATGATAGTATCATAGACAACTTTATGCACACAAAGGATTGCATATAATAATCGTTATAGTTATAGTAATAATCGTTATAATTTGCATTACAAAATAATGCAATGGAGTACAAAAGAAGTACAGGTTTTAAAATGAGTACGGTTCACGAAAAAGGAGTACAAAACTCCCTAAAGGAGGACGTTTGGTCACCTTAGTAAATTACTGTATTTTAACTAAAATATGGTAACATACACTCACCTGTCTAATAAACTGTCACTAAATCTGAGACAGCAAATAATTTTAGTTATAATGAAATAGTTTGCTGAACACCAGCTTCCTGTTGTGTTCATTTTTATTCATTTCTTATTAATTTACAATTATTCTAGCTATCTGTCTAAAATAATTCTAAAATGAATAAAAAGTATTTATATAATTTATGAAATCATATATGCCATTGTATAGAACTGTATTTACCATAGACACAATATTGTATTTCCATATTGACAATTTAGCACAGCCATTCTGAACCCGCGGGCTCGTGTGGCCCGCCAAGCTTTTACGTGCGGCCCGGAACACAGTCATGAAATTAATGAAAGCGCGGAATTCTTCTCTTACATGCAAAAGAAAAGAAATTCTGATATAAAAAAAAAATTTTTTAAATCTGGAAAAATTAGAATTTTCCTAATTTGTTAGGTCCTTCTCAATGGCACTCAAAATTTTACAGATCATAGGTCAGTTTGGAAAACACTGATTTTGGCATTCACGAATTGAGAAGGCGGGTTTTTTGTAGGCGATTTTTTAGAAGTCAATTTTTTTCACGTGACACCAATCGGCTGCCGATTGATGATATAGTATGTTGCGGATCGCTTAATGTAGCAAACAAATGTATGCGGCCGGGGGAAGGAAAAAGGTTGAGAACCACTGATTTAGCATCTCCCTCACAATATCGGATAATGTATCATTAGAAAAACAAAAAAATGCACTAAAATAACTATAATTTATAAAATAAGAATACACTCAATTCAAGCATAGTTTTAAATCATCATGATTCAGTTCCTATTTTGTGATGATACAGTACAATATATTGATTCTGCACGTATAAAGTTGTGAATGTAAGCCTTGATGCAAATTTGAGGATTTCAGTTCCTATATCGCAAGAAACTGATCATAAATGCGAGGCAATGATCTCATGAATAATGGTGTTTTGCATCTAACATTCTATAGTCCGACATATTTGCTGATTTGGCACTGCTCAGATCGGACATGGCCGCGTTGGCTTGCATTATGGAGAATCACTCTTTACCTCGATTTTCTTCAACACTGGTAGAGACCTGCCCATTGAAACGATTACGGTGTGCTGAAATAGCCCCCCCGTTTAGTAACATCTGGTTGGAAAGATGTGTTAAAAAGTAATTTAAAAATTTGATAATTTAAATTTTGACAAATTATATAAATTTAATAAATTGGTCAAGAAAATTGCTAATTTTTTGGATTGGATTTTTATATTCAGTTTTATTATTTCCTTAATTATTCTAATATTTTGAACTTTATCTGGAAAATAAGATCATTTTAACGCTATTTTCCAATCCAATATTACTAAATGGTAATGCAAATTTATCTGCGGAGCTGTCACTGGGCTCAACTGATGCACACATTTTTTAAAATTCAATTTTAAATCAACACATCAAGCATTGTCACCAGTCTTTAGTATAAACACACTTAAAAATAGTACGTCAATTTGGGCGGACCTATTCTTAAAAATTCTGTTCAATCGTTACTGCCGCAGGTTCCCAAAGTTTCGATGTTAGTGCAACATAATTACGCGTTTTAGAAAGGATTCTTGTAGGCCTCCTAACTTGATGTCAAGTTACGCGTACTAGAAATTATTTAAATTTATTATCCATTGTTAATACAGCATAATTACAAATTTTATAACTTAATAAAATGTCGCGCCGCTCGGTCTAATCACCACCTTGTATCTCTGCGTTATCCCCCCTATTCGTGTATTGAAACCATAAGAGTTATTAATTTAACACTGTAAATTTAAATGTTATATAAAATACTTAGGATTGTCATATTTGAGAATGTCTATAGATTGCAAACATATTTGTAAATTAAACATACTACTTCATATAGTGTAAGTGTATATAGACACATGCTATGTACTCTTTTTACACACATTAAAAAATTGCATCATTTAATATTTCAAAAGTTTCGGCGTTAATATCTAGTATTTTGCATTTACTATCGGAGATAACTTGGCTTCTAAATTATGGTGTGTTGGCTCCGAAAACTGTGGGGCCTGGATTCGATCGGTTCTTCCAAAATAACAAGAAACATAACCAATCCTATCATGAATTTGAAGTTTGTTGTGGATTATCAAATATTTTATTGTTTAATTTCTAATTAAAATACAGCATAAAACACAGAATATCATATAAATATAAAACAAGATGTTTTCTTGCATATTATTTTAAAATACTGAACTTGCAATTTGTTAATTCCAGAATTTAGAAGAAAATGTTGCTGCTTCTATTCCCTATTGGCTAGGAACATTTTGTAGCAGGAACTTAATCAGCTAGTTTTATAAACTAGCCTATGCCATAGGCAAATCGGGCCCCTAATAGAATCGGCCAGTGCATAAACTAGATCAGTGGTTCTTAATCGATGTTGCTCGAAATTATGGAATTTATGAATATATGTAACCATAATTTTTAATGTTAGTTTTAACATGGTACTCCTTTATGTTAACGAAATTTATTTTAATGTTCCACAAAATTTTTTTATAATTAAGTGTTCCGCGGTTCCGAAGAGGTTAACCATTTAACTAGATCGAGCCGGACCTGAAAAACATCAAATGAGATTCAAGTTCAATCTTAAATTTTTCAGACCGGTAGATACCATTTTTATGTCCATCCAAAGGACAAAAAATTAATGCCAAAATCCAATAAAGTTACTGTACTAACAAAAAATCATATTGGCCATCGTCACGACTGATTTTCAGATTAAATTAGTCCATGCGCAAAATCTGATAAATAATATGACCATACGCGCGAGTTTGCAACTTATCTCGCCTTCGCTCGCTCTCGGCAAACTTTTCGCACTCTAGCGTCTGCATAGCCGCACCCTTATATGCAATGATTGCCAATTACAAATTTATAAAAAATTCAAGTTTGTAAATTGTTTGGAATTTTATACACAGTATAAAATTTATAGAATTAAATACTTTCATAATGAATTTTAAAAATTGTTCCATTAATCTAGATCAGCGCTTCTCAAATTTTTCTACTTGGCGACCCCCCTTTACCCGATAACATATTTTCGCTACCCTGGGTAGAGGTATATAAACTAGGAATACGAATTAACATTTTCTAAAATTCCTACGACCCCAAATTTTGTTATGAGACCCACACTTTGAGAAGCACTGATCTAGATCAATTCATATTTTATTGAACAATGTATTGAGAAATAGCTAACACGATGTTATTTAACTGTATATTGTATTCGGATAACGTTCAATTATTGCAATACATATTTAGTTTTGACAAAACTTTAAACGCTATTAATTTGTTATATGAATAATGTGTCTATGCCAATTGATTGGAAACTTTTTTTTTACATAATTTTGATAAAAATCAAAATGGAAATTGAGCATATTAACCATAAATGCAAACATGTACTATATAGATTTCCTCACCTACAATAAAAGTTTGACAAAATAGTTGTCATATTGTTTTACACATTTTAGTTAGAAATTGAATTTTTTTCATATGTAATCGACTTTTGAAGATAGTACTTCATGCGTTATCCTCACTTTACCGTATTTCTATAAAAAATATGGTACCTACAAAACAAAATTGTTCACTTCGTGTAAAATATACATAATTTCTTAATATACGTTTCAAAATTTACATTTTTGCTGAAAAATATAATAGACCCCAGATTATTTGAAGTTAACCTATATCCGGGAAGTGATATTTTATCTGAGATATCTTAGATTTTTAAACGCCCCAAGATTCGTTTCTATTTTAGATAACTAGCGATCAAAATTGGATAAAAAAAATAATTTAAATTACAAATATAGTACTGTGTTGCAATAATTTCTTGCTTCAAATATATACATTTCTCGTTTCTTTTACTAATAAATATTAGATCATTTGAATATACAGTAAAACCTCGATTTTACGGACTATAGGGGGCAAGACTAGTCCTTAAAATCGAAGTAAAGTTTATTTATAAACATTAACTAGAATTTTCAACATACCTATACTAATTAAAGTGACTTATGCCTAAAAACTGTATTATTTTACATAGAGTATTTTAAATTAAATTACCTACATACATGTATATTAAATTTAGGTAAGTTGTTAAAATAAAAATGACGCATTATGCAATAAATGAGTGCTTTATTTTACAAGCACCAGGGCAGATAAGAAATGCTGGATGTAGCTATACTATAGACAGTTTATGCAAATATTGTATTATTATTATTTTTTATTTTATTTTTTGGGATGGTGTCCGTAAAATTAGAAGTCCGTAAAATCGAGGTTTTACTGTATGTAGATATACAATTTACTGTACCTGTATATTTTTTTTATTAAATGTATTTTTGTCCGTAAGTTCTGATTTTGTTTTGAGTATTTTGCAAATCATCTGGGGAAGTAATTTCTCTATCTACTATTCTGGTTAATGGAGATTCTACTTCAGTATACTGTATCTGCCTTGAATATACTGTACTATATATTCAAGGCAGATATACTACTAATAATTAACAAAATATAAAATTACAAACAAAATCCCACTGTCAATATAAACAATTGGTTGCAAATGATTGCAATTTCTGTAAAAATAAGCAAAATTGCAATGATTAAAAACAAACTAATGTAGAAAATTCAATAATTTTTATATATCCACCTAGCTTCTATGTTTTTTCTCTTTGTAGTTTTCCCTATGTTCCATCCTACAAATATTACGAAATGGAATATTCCAATACCTACCATGAGCTGTCCAACTCCTGATGGGATCAGCTATCAAGTGAAAGATGGGATTCAACAAGTTAAGTTGAATATCTGAAAGAAACTGGAGATGTGGAACTGAATATAGATCTATCCAGGGTGAAAGGACAGCATGCTTCCACTATAGCAATCCAGAAGGTATTTTCTATAATTAAATTTGTCTAAAAACTAGTTATCCTTATATTTTTATTTGTTTTTATGTTAAACTCTTTTAATACAATTCATAAGCACAAAACATTTTGCCAATTATTGTAAAATACATGTACTCATAATTAGCAAAATGTAACTAAGCATTTTTCACGATAGCTATAAATGAAAATTTTTAAAAATTAATTTCACTGTTATACAATTTGCTCATCTTTTATTGTAATTGGTTTAGCTATAATTGGTATTGTTATCAATTTGTAAAATATGAAATAAAAAAGATCACACAAGAACATAAGCAGTCATACAATTTAATTATTTTGTTGTTCCGTTGTGGCAATTTAAGATAAAAGCCACATTCAATGTCCATTTCTCAAAGTTGCAATAAAGTAATAAGCATTCTTACTAGAAATACATTCTGTTAGGAATGTTAATTTCAGCCAAACTGAAATTAATACATTACTTTTCCCATGATTTCACGGCATCTATATGATTGCTAGTTGCTGTGATGCAGTGCGGATGTTGAATACCACTAAGTTTATTGTTTTACACAGGCTTTGATAATATGATGTAGCTTATGTCAATCTTTTAAGATTACATTAACCATTGCAAAAAATCAGACAGGTTATCTTAACATTTACAGGGTCACATTATTACTAGGTTTTTACATTTTAACTGTCAAAACAAATGCAGTGTGAAAAGACAAAATTTCACAGGCCTAGGACAATATTCCCTATCAGACAATTTGCTCCCTTCTCATTCGAGATATGTATACAATACACCAATTTTTCAAAGACAATTAAAATAAAAAATAATAAAACATATAAAGCTGATTTCTGGAAACTCTCCTGAAACTTCATCACAGCAGTTTAAAGAGAACTGTATAGAAAGGATATCTCTAATGACAAAATGGATGTGAAAGAACTATCTGAAATTTCTAATCTTGTTCATCACCCAAATTATGCTTGACTTTAGAGAAATCAAAATCTTCTCCAGTACCTCTGTGGAAGATATCCAATACATCAAGACAAGTAGTCTCAAAGTGAGTGGTGGCATCATAAGATTCAGAAATAAAAATCTAAAATTATATAAAAAATAAAATGAATAAATCTTTTTTTTAAATGATCAAAACTGCAATTAACTGTTTGAAAATATGGTTTGCAGTTTTGATTATTAATTTTTATAACTTATATAATTCATTATTAAATTAAAATATTAAAAAAATAATCAAGATAAATTTCAGTTGAGAACTGAAAGAAATGTGTTTATCCAAATAAAAACTTTTTGAAGGCTATATAAGATTGATATCAGATAAATTAGTCAAAAACTAGACAAGACTCATTAGATCAGATAAAAAAATAGATTTAAATACAATTATTTTTATTAACTGTCATTTAAATCATTAACTTAAGTTTCATGACTAATTAGTTTGTGTTAATTCATTAATTTCTGTGTGATTTATTTTCACCACATTCATCTATCTATACTATTTTTTTCCCTAGCAGGTCTATGGTCAGTCTAAATTTGAGATATTTAGACAATATTAATTCAGAATTGTTCAGATTGTCTCCCATGACAATGTATTATTTAAAATTAACTACAGGCTAAATATCCCCAATCCAAAAATCTATAACTTTTAATTCACAGTAAGTAGTCCTTTGGGATAAGACTGATTCATTATTATGTGAAAGATTATGCAATAGTGCATGCAGAGTTATGGCACATTTGTCATGATTTAGTAAACCATAAAATATAACTGTGAGGTGTCTGACTACTTATTTTTTCTTGTGTTGTTTTATCATTAGAAATGTAAAAAATGTGATAATGAATTTTTCCTTACTTCTCTTCAACTCCATTATTTCACATTCTAAAATCCATAAAAATTCAAAATCAAACATTCTTCATCCCAAGCAATTCAGATTGAATATCCCTATGAAATAGAGATATTCAATCTATTGCCAAAATGAGCAAAATTTCCCATTCTCAAGATATTTTAGTATAACATTTATATTTTTTACACCATTTTCTCTTTGAATAAGTTATACTTTTACTTTTAATGTGAGAGAGAGAGAGAAAAAGAGGGAGGGTTTATCTTAGTGCAGATATAGCCAACAAATCAAACACGGAAGATTTCTCAATAGATCAGAGTACAATTTAAATTTCTGCTTTCCTACTGAAAAACATATAGCAAGTTACTTGCATTTTAGTGAGAGATTGTGATCATTGATATATAATGCTCCCTGGATATAATGCTGTTGTTTATACCATGGATTTGGATATACTGTGGGTCTTTCCTGTTCCCCATTCTTCTGAAAGAGATTCTGAGAAAAATATAATACAACGCATAATCGACGTCTATCTGCATTGCTAACTTCTTGTCGCCATATTTAAATAATAACAATTAACAAAACTTCCAGAACTATTATTGTTATTTATGATAAAATAATAGAAATTTGAATTCATATTAATAATTCTGATGGTAATTTATATAAATTTCAAAATATCTTTGAAAAAAAAATTAAAAATTTTCAGATGGCAAACTTCCAAAACATTATTGGTTGGCAACACAAGTATTCAAAGCAAATGAAAGGTTATTTATAATGGGAGTTTGTATCTAATATATGTATTGTTTTGGTGGCTGTTTCATGACTTTAGAAAGTTTTACAAATATACTTATTGTTTAAATAACATTTAATTTATTTAATGGACGATGGCAAACAATAAAAGAAAATTGTATACCATTAAAGAGAAATTAAACATAATAGATCAAGTGAAAAGTCGTGTCTCAAAAGCATAAATAAAACAAGAGTTGGATATTCTGGAAAGAACAATATGAGGATGGATTACGAGAGAGAAATTAATCCAAGATTACAAGCCTTCTTGATAAATTGGACAGCTCTTTCTTACTTTCTAATTTAGAATCATTAAATTAGAGCAGCTCTTCTCAAACTTTTCCACTTGGCGACCCTTTTTACCCCAAGAAAATACTTTTGCGATTCTAGTTATATAGAGGTATATAAACTAGGAATATAAATTAAAACATTTGCTAAATTTTTTGCGACTCCAAAGTTTGTTACGCGACCCCATATGGGGTCGTTGTAACAAACTTTGAGAAGCATTGAATTAGAGAATAAGAGAAGCTGTTGGTTATCTTATAACGTGGGTTGGATCACCATCCCACAAACCCACGTTATAACCAGAGATCACTGTATATTATTGTCATAGATATTGCACTAAAGGTAACACTAGGCCATAGAGTGAAAGAAGCTCACATGATATAAATGCTGAGGATTTTTTAGTGTACAGCCCTATTATATTTTCTTAAAAAGTTTACAACTACATTTAATATATGAAAGTTGATTGAAACAACAAATTGGTCATCCCTGCTATAGTTGTTTAACCTTTTGTAGAAAAAGATGAAGTTAAAAGATCATAGAAAATCACAAGGCAAGAGAAAAGATCCTGTCAGAAATGTGACAGACCACTAGAAGAACAAAGGAGGGATTATCCATTATTATTTCTTTTTTTTATTACAAATGAGTTAAACAGTAAGCAAATTCTGCCTCTATCTATAGGGAATAAATTAGTTGTGTGAAGAACTAATGTCCCTAGCAGGATCAGAATTAGGCATTTTGATATTTGAGGGTTAGAATTTTGATAGGGTTCTTTAATCATTGTGCACTCTTTAAAATACAAAATTTTCATCCCTGGAAATTAGTCTTAACCACCCTACTTCTGGCACTGGCCAATAGAGGAAGAAAAATATGAATTTTTAATACAGTGTGCATGCAAATCACATTAGTATGTCAAAGTGATAAATAAGTATACAAGAGTTAAGAAATTTCATTTTATAAATATTCTTTATCAACTAAATGTTTAACTAATTTACTTTAATTTTTATCAAATATTTATTTTTAAAAATTTAAATAACTTACCTGACTTTCTCTGCCATCATCTTTTGGTCTATAAACATCACTCACCCATATAAATCTATTAAAAAACATCAAGATAAAAAAACAGAGCTTATGAAAGTAAATTGTATGTAACAAAAATTCATAAAATAATTACTTTTGTCTGATTGGTCCCAGTACATCAAGCCCAGGCTTAATCTCATTCTCTGGGTTATTGGTTTCCACTGTAGTACTAACCATAGCTACAAACCAACCTTTAGCTGCAACTTGATGAGTATAAGATACTAAAGAAACGTAGATATCTGTGGAAGAATTTAATTCTTAACAATGCAAGTTAACAAAAAATTTAAAAAATAAATATAATAAATAAAAAAGATGAAATTTATTACAGGAATACCTCGATTATCGCGATTATTGTTGCCACGAAAAATACCGCAATAATCGAATCCGCGATAATCGGGATAAATAATACATGTAAAATGGGTGATCATTGCCAAGGATTTTTCAAATCTATTGATGAAATTTTATATATGAGGTAAAAAAGAAATCTGTTAAACGTGCTAATCTTCTAAGCTGATCATTACATTTCTTCTTTATAGCTGTAGACTTGATATCATCCTTGTTTCTTTTAGCATTTATTGTAGGGGTAAATAAGAAGAGAAAAAATATCCATATGCCATATCTGCTCTAGAGATCCCGGCGCCCCGATGCAGCTTCCTTGTAACATCTACTCAACACCTTTACAATATTGATAAAATAA
>AYEL01069904.1:0-24108 GCA_000484575.1 Olivierus martensii
AAATTCGATGATCGACGAGTCTTTTCAGTTAGGATTAACGATAAGTGATACGATGTAAAACGGATCGCAGTAGAGAATTTATTACCATTTTCGACTTGATATTTGAATTAAAACATAGTAATCAGATTAAAATATTTCAATTTTTACTTTATAAATGCTAAAATTAATTATAATTTGAAAATTTATTTTAAAAATTTCCTTCAGTTACAATTCTTTTAATTGTTGATACAGAAACACCAGTAGCTAGTGAAGTTTCCTTAAATATGTCACTTCGAATAAATTTCTGCCTTCCAAAATACTTATATACATTTAAAATAATATTTCTAGCTTGACTGTGCAATGTTTCTCCTCACTTACAAACAACTATACTATCCGCCATTACTGCTAAATACTAAAGGACGGTGACATCATTCGTTGTATTTATTTAATTTTAAGCGATTAGAGATTTAGTTTAATATTTAATAGCACAACCATGAAATATGAAGTATTAATTCAACAATTTTTTAAAAGATAATAAACATTTCAAATTGTTACTGATGATAAAAAGTAAACTGCTATTGGATGAACAAAATAGCAACTGCCTATTCTATTGGATGACTTGACCTTTGCAATCCATAAGCTCATTACCATATAAAGCAGGTCATCTTTCTTTGAAAAGGATATACCTATTGATTGCATTGTTTAACCAATTTTCATCAAATTTGGAATATAAGTATATTAGCTCATTTAAAATCATCTGAAAATTTTAGTCCAGTTGAACTAAAATTAAAAAGTATTGATGATGATTCTCTACTCTAGAAATGTCTCTATAGATCACATCAATCAACCAATTTTGAATAAATCTGAAATGTAAATGTTACTTATGTTAATTAAGTCTTTCTGAAAAATACAGCCCAATAGGATCAAAATGAAGAAAATAGGTGGTCTTTCCATCACAAACTTTTCTACTATTTGACATACTATATGTATGTTTATTATTTTACTAAATTTTTCTTGAAATTTTGATTCAATCAAATTAAAAATAAAGAGGCTATTTGACGATTTATTAACATATTATTGTTAGAATTCACTCTCAGAAAAATAGTTTTCATCTAAAATATAAATGATATCCCATCAAAAACATTTAATGTGTAAAACAATGAGTCAAGTACTAAGAAATTACGATATTTTTTACAAATTAGGTGTAGCTACTTTGATCATTTTGGTTTATAAAAAGTTTCATAAGAATGCTCAACTTTCGTAAATCAAAGGAAACCTGTATCAGGTTTCATATTTTTTGCAAATTTTTTGTAAGTACATAATTAGAATATCTGTTTTCTTGGTCAAAATGTTTGCTCTGGAACCTAATTATTCTATTTTAAAACTGATATTTTATTTTATGGGAAAATCAGTCTTAATTTAAGTCATCTTGAATAATGTCACCTGTATGGGAACAACCTATAATGCAACTTCAAGGATAACTGCAAATTAATTTTTATGATGATTAATATAAATTTGTAAAATATTTTAATTAGGCTTATATTATTTAAATTTTTAGCATTTGTAGTTATTTGAAAATAATAAAAAATGCTTTATTACAAAACTATTTATAATCAAAATTTTTTGAGCATATTAACTCAATTTATGAAAATAAAATTATTCAAAATATACATAATTAAATTCAATCAATATAAAATATTCATATTTTTATTTTATTATTTGAAATTTATTTTACTACAAAAATTAACAGAAAATTTTGCCTTGATGAGGACAGATATATGTAAACTAGCTGATGATAAATATAATTTGATATTACTTAGTATTTAAAATTATTCAATTGAAAGAATTTAATAAGGAAAAAACAGAACAATTACTGATCTTAATTATTTACCTTTTTAACTGTGGATCATAACATATCAAACGTTTATCAAGTCCAACAGTTGCAAGTAATAGATGATTGACTGGAGAAAAGGCTATACCTGTGGCTGGAGAGTTATGTGACTGTTTGAAATTATGTAATAACTTTGATTCATTTATATCCCATAATGATAAACTTCCATTTGTTGATACTGTTCCTAATATTGATTTTTTGACATAACTAAATTGAAGAGCATTCACACACTAATTGAAAAATAATAGTAATAATAAATTCATATATCATATAAAATTTTTATAAGATGTTTTAATAAATAATACATTGAGATTATTTTTAAATACAGGATACAAATAAATCAACTTTCTAAATCTAATATTAAAAAGAAATTAATATATAAATATGGAACTTAGAAAAGACCTGACTTCAGGCAGAACTCTGGAATTTGCAGAGTTGCTAAACGTTAGGCTTAGTTAATAATTAATAATATCGACATTCGTTCTAATTCGCGACTTTGCACTACATTGCATAGTTTATTTTCCTCATCTATAAAGTGGAGAGTCAAGCTAATGTAACTCCTCTTCTGGATGTCTGTCTATAAATCAGTAGTGAATAAGCAAAATTTCTGTTTGAAATGTTTTTTGACTATGGATACTATATCAAAAATTAGTCTTTTAATTGTTAGTGGAGAAGGAATTTTGTACGAAGATGCTATTGTCTTTACAAAAATGTTGAAAAACTTTATGATCCAAATATTCAATGATCTTATTGTCTTTATATACTGTAAGTATAAGAGATTGATTTACCTTATTTTCTGCTGATTCATTTGATTTGAACTCATCATTGCTCCTAAACATCTCAGGAATTTTCTTTGTTTTCCTGGGAAAGGTTGTGACGACAATGCTTTGTCAGTTCGAAAAGATTTGCAGAAGGCAAGTCTTTTCCAACTCCAGAAAATTGTGGATGTTTGCTTTGACGATGGCACCTTAAATTTGTGTTACCATTAGTTTTTGGTTCTTTTGAATAATATATGCAAAGTTGCAGAATTACTTTTATTTTTAGCAAAATGTTGCCACAAAGGTTTTCGGAGGCATACTTACTGAACTACAAAAGTATAAATATTTTGAAATAAATAAAAGAAACCGAAAGTGTTTCCAATACTAATTAAATGACTATGATAAAGTGTCTCACGTGACAAATATAAGCACTACATCAATATTGGCAGATGGATTATTTGATTTTCCTAATGCAAAACAAAAAAATTAAGAAAATCATCACCAATTATAAAAATTACATTTATAAAAATATTATGTAATATTTACTTAACTCAAACATCAATTCTATTACATAAACAGAAAAAAATCATCGAACATCGATACCAAAAAATCAATGTTTTTAAAACATCGAAGTTTGATGTTCAACACTATTACCAATTGTTCTCTTGTAGCATTAGGCAATCTCCCTGATAAACCAATATAAAAAACAAAAAAATATAACTTTATATTGAACAGATAAGCAACCATAGAATAAAAAAATTAATTTTTTTGTTAGCATAAGTAGGAGCACAAATAAGATCTAGTATATTTTTATATTCTCTGTTTTGGAATATGGATAAACTGAAATTTCCTTATTGGTTTCTGCGGAACATTGAAGCTGAAGTAATCATTCGCTACCTCTCCATTTAAATATATAACCAAAAATTTTTTGTCTTGCTTATTAAGGATATTCTGTACAATTGGAATATTTAATTTTTCATAATTATTTAATATGTTTGTTTGATTTTGTTTCTGCCACAAATTTAATAATTGTTTAATTGCATATCAAAAACTTCTACTTAATTTTTCTAATTATTATTATTATTGCAAAAAAGTTAGGAAATGATCTGTATATAATAAAATATGCACAAAGTAACTAAAGCCAGCATATGACAAAGAAATAGTCTTAATTTGTCATTAGAGCAGTTAAAAACTCTTGAAATGATAAATTAAAACCATTTATATGTTAGTTTCCAGCAGTGTGCAACCTATGAGTCTCAATCCCTCAAGGGGTTGCAGAATTATTATTGGGGTTGTGAAAATTTCTCAAAATTTTCATATTGGCTCTCAATTGGCAACGAATATTTGGAGTTGAAAAAAAGGCAATAAAAATATTAATATAGTTTGCATCAACTTATTTGTGTGAAACTGGTTTTTCAAAATTAGTTGCAATAAAAACAAAATATTGGTCATGTTTAGATCCCGAAAGGAATTTATGGCTTGCAATCTCAAATATTAAAGTAAACATAAGAAATTATGAATTCCATGGAAATACAGCCATCACATTAATTTAAAAAATTGTTTTTTTTTTAATGTATTATAATTTTTTTAATATGCAGTTTTTTGAAAAATCTTATATCAAATCATATGTACTGAAATATGCTATAAAGATATGAATTTGTATGTGGTAAAACAACTTATTATTATCCTTAGGCTCCTTTCACACTGCCAGCGAATACGACCAAAGACTCGGTCTCTGTCGCTTCGTCAAAGTTGCTTATATGTTCAATTTATCAAATACTTTATGTGAAGAGTCTTTTTTAATGTTTTTCTTTAAACAATCTTAACTTAAAATATATGGTTAAATAATAATGTAAAAGAGACAATTGTCATTATCATATAATAAAATTTTATATATTCAAATCAAAACCAATTTTTATTTACTGTGTTTGTTGGTTTATAAAACACTAACATAAAAGATGCACCCTAATTTTGGAACAGAAAATTTAAGGGAAAACAAAATTTATCATTAATCCATTGAGGCTTCCAATATATTTCAAAATAAAGCTAATTAATAAGCAAAAAATTGATATTGTGATATCTCACTTAATTATTATTGAAATTTTTTGAAATTTTTACTGTTTATTATGATTTTTATTCTCATTCTAACAATTCAATGTAAACATTTTTGAAAATTTTATTTCTTTCACAACTTTTCATTCTTTATGAGATTGAATAAAACATGATTTTTTTTGTATGAAATCTCAGCCATCCAATGAAATATTTGTTATTTTTTGATAGCATCAAGCATTATGAATAAAATAAGCCATGAATGAAGTAAATCAGATGATACTTTTTAAAATTATCAACAAAAAACAAAGTGTTATTCAAATTTTCATTAATTAAGTTACATCATATAATTAGTCGAAAAGTAACATTAATTTATTAAAATATTGTCATATTTCTTAATAAAATATATTTATTGGTATGTTTTTTCTTCATTTCAATAATTTTTATTTTCATGTTTTATAAATTTTCAAATTTTTATCCAAAAACCCAACATATATGAAAATTGTCCACTCTCATACATAAACAGCTATAATATTTTCTACTTTATTTTAATTGGCTTGTTGATACTTTGTCGACATACTACATTCAATACCACATGCAATGCAGTAAAGTAGACTTGGGTGCATAAAATAATAAAAGTGCCATGCCCCTTTAAATAGCCCAAGTGTGTTTATGTTTGGATTTTCTTGTATTTTACTTAATTATTGGTAAAAATAAGGCAATAAATGAACAAATATGTAACAATATTATTTATTTTAACAGAAATAACAAATATTTTTATATCATCAACAATATATTTTTTTTTACAAATTTTAGAGCTCATCCTATGAAAATTTCAAAGGTCATTTAAAGGGGCATGGCATTTTTATTGCTTTACAACAGCTGCTCACTTCCAGGGAAATTTTAGCTAAGCCTACTTTGAACATCAGTATATAGTATTGGGTGAGGTGCAATGATGAACTACCTGTGGTCCAATTAGAGGAACAGAAAATATATTATAACTGTTTATGTACAAGATGAAACCATTTCTGTATAAGTTAGGATTTTTTGATATAAATAAAAAATCTATAAAAAGTACTGTTAAAAATTATGTAAATGAAATAACAAGTTAATAAATGTGAAATATTAATAAAAAGACAATATTTCAATGAATTCATTTAATTTTTTTTAATAATTATATGATGTAACTTATGTTTTTTTTTATACATAATTTCTGAAAATTTCAGCCAAATTTCATCATTTATGACTTGTTTTGTTCAGAGGACTTGCCTCTATCTAAAAAATATCAACTACTTCATTGGATGGCTAAAATTTCATATTAAAAAAATCATGCTTTTGTTGATCTCATATGCATAACAAAAAGTTGTGAAAAAATTAAATTCCAGAAAAGTGCAGCATTATTAGAAATTAAGCAAAAAATGCAGTAAATCCTGAAAATTTCAAGAGATTTTAGCAAAAATTAAGTGATAATTCACAAATTTAATTTTTTTTATATATTAATTAAGTTTAATTTTAAAAAAATTAATTGGCACTCAAGAGGTTAAAAGTTATAAAGAGAAAAGTGTATTTTATAAGCCAACAAATATGATAATTCAACATCAGTCACCAAATTTGTCATTAACACCTTCCCATTAACCATTACTTGGGTATGCCTCTATCAATATTTAAATATAAACAAAAATAATAATTTATAAAATCATACATATCCATGTATTTCTAATAATAGAATCAGTAAAATAATGATCTTTGTTAAGAATAAATAGATGGAGCATACAATTGGCCTGACAGAGATATGCTGCAACTGAGCTTATGAATCTTACAAAAAAATATTTTTTAACTTTGTAAAAATAACATCATCATCAAATGGCCTATAATATTTTTATAAATGGAATGCCAACAGAAATCAAGGCAATTACCAGAAAATTTTTTATTACTAAAAAACTTTTTGACCATAATTATAGATCAAGATCAGTTTACAAAAATTCTGATAATAATTGTCAGCATTATTGATTATGATGCTGACAATTATTTTGACCATAATCATAAGTCTCTATGATTATGGTCAAAAAAGTTCTTAGTAATTTGCTTGATTTTTGTATATTTTTGTAATCCAGGATTGTGATATGGTCAAATGTCAACTTTGTTATTTTCACAAATTTATTGTGAATAATTATTAGAGAATGTTGATGTAATCTGATTTTGTAATATAAAACAGAAGAAATTGATATGTTTTATATTTCAATTAGATCTAATATTTTTACAAGTTTTTTGATATTTTTATTTTATAAATTAAATCCAATATGATGTGACAAAATATTTAAGACATCAAAGATATCATATATTGCACTATAAATAAATAAAATTAAAATGCTTTAAACAATCTATTCTTAAATAATTATTAATAATTTTTCACATTAATAAATAATAAAAAATCAAATTATGAAATTAATTTTTAAATTATTAAATTGAATCTAATAAACAAATAACCACAAAATTTGAGAAGAAAAATCATTTATCATTTATGCTAACAAAAATTTACCTTACCTCTGGTATTGATGGAGAATATAACATATGTTCATCGTTCTTCAATATATTATGTAAGATAATATTACCATTTGATGATGCAGATGCAATATAAGAATCATTCCAATTAAACTGAAGACATGTAACTTCAGTTGTGTGTTTCTAAATATATATGATTTAAATTATCAATATAAGGATATATTTAAATTATTGATTTAAAAAATATATACAGTCATGTGCAAATTAGTTGAAACAAAGATAGTTTTCTAAAATCAGTTGAAAGATGAAAAAAAATTTTTTTTAATTAAAATATTTTTTAATAATAATTAAAGTAAGTCTTATCTATAAAATAAATAAAAATTTATTTTTAATTTCCTAATATCATTTTTATGTACAGTAATTATCTTTTTTATCATTTTTCCTGTTATACATTACTAAAAATAAATATCATGCCAAAAAAGTAGTCATTACAAATCATTATGCTGAATAAATAAAATATCAAGATACTGATATTCAATTAGCCACAGTGAAATGAATTATCAAGAATTCAAAGAAATAAGAAGTATTTTGCCAAAATGAAAGAATTATATATTGAAGAAAAATAAGTTTCTAAATAAATAATATTCTTTTGCCAATAAAAAGACAAACTGATCTTCAACAGATAATGATGATATTCATAAATCAGTAGCAATTGAAACTGGCATGATTTTAGTTTATTGACTTAAAATTTACTTATAGATCCTACAGGATAATTAAAAAAAATGAAAATAAACAATGGAATAGATCAAAAAAGTACTAAAACTGGAAGGAAATGATATGAGAGAATGCAATTTTTTATGAATCCATTTTGAAATCCAAGATCAGATCAATATAAGCATCAAGAAAATGAAAAATTTTATTGCATCCATGTGTTAGAGCTATTTAAAAGCTACTAATGAGAGTTGCTGAAATCTGGGTATTTTCAAACACTCAAATTAATGAAATGATACTAAAGAAAAACTCAGGAAAGCTAGAGTATTTAAGCTTTTTTGATAATTATTATTTATTAATTCATTGTGTTTGAAAATATACTAATCATTGGTCAATTTAATTATGGCTGTAATAACAATTTGTACCTTATTTTTATTTTGTGTTATATAGATCATCTGAACCAAATTGCATCAAATACAATGAACATAAAAAATAAAAATAGTGTGTAATACACATTTGTAGAAAACAAAGAAGTATAGTATATGATACCCAAATAATATTCAAAAACTTTAAAAGGATACTCAATAAAATTAAACAAAATAACAGGTAAAGCATTAAGTCCATTAAAAATGTAAATGTAAAATATTTATTTGTGAAAATAATGAAAAATCTCATAATTCATGAATAAAAAAAACTATGCCTAAAACACAATTATCTGATAAGGAAAGCCATAATTATTCTTTCCAAATAAAATGTTAAAAAGTGATTAAAAATAGAAAAATCACTGTAAAAAGCCATAAACATTTGGCAATAAAAAAATAAGGAAAGGCACTTTACTAAAATGTATTTCAAAATAAGTTCTCAGCTGTAAAGATTGCAAATCAATTAGTGTTCACCTAGCAACAATTTACAAAATATGGGCATTCAACTATATCTTAAACAGTCTTTTTCAGCCTATTTTCTTTCTTCTATAGCAGATTAATTGCAAATACCAGAAAACTGATTTGATATTGTGAAGTCAGAGAGTTTGCTACAAATCTAGTTGTCCCATATCTATTGTTAAAATTATTAAACCAACTAGAGTACTTAATTTCATAAACAGTAAAAATTTCCTAATCTTATACCAAATACTTCAAGCCAAATTAGCTCCTAGTGTAATAATTCTGAATTAAGCTGTAATTTTTATGGTTAGTTTTCAAACCAAGACTATGATGTCATCATCTGTTGAGTTAATAATTAATTAATTTTTAAATTTGAAGATGATGCTATCTAGTAATTAATAATTATACTATAATTTTTAAATTAATTTTCTGAAATAAAATTTTGCCACTGCATCGAAATTGAACTGGGATCTTCAGAATAGCACCCCAACATATGAATGCACCACAATTTTTTATGAATGGATTCATAAAAAATTGCATTCTCTCATATTTTTTCCTACCAGTTAGACCATGATAGCATCTGGCAGAATTTTGGGAATCTTATTTAATGATAATTTTTTTTTTTAAATTATTGGGACAAGGCTGATATTAACACTTCCAGGTGGGAAATCCACATAGGCATAAGCTCTCAAGGCAAACCTGGGCAGACAGACTTGGCTCAAGTCAGATAATATACTCTAACTGTTTTTACTGTAGTCTAACTGATAAGATATTGGGGCACTATCATTGCCACCTAGAAGACCTTTTCACTACTACTCGATCTCGTTGCTGACGTCACAGAAGAAGACCGACGAATGCAAGTACAATAGTTGCTTTGCTGTTGAGAGAGTTGAGTATTTGTTAATGGTCAGAAACTTGGAATACAGATTTTGTACCAAAAACCTACAACTATCATTCAGATCTATCTACTATAGTATCAATATTTATTCTGTGGATAAGAAAAAAATATTTTAAGGAAAAATAGCCTTTGTATTGTTATCCTGAAAAGATCAAGCACGTGCTACAAGATCAACACGTGCTCTGTATTACAAATTAGTTTCCATAAGTAGGTAGTATTTTAATTTAAATATAATAGTTTATTTGTATTGCTATTCCGTAATATTGCCATGAATATAAATTACACAAATCATTCTTATTTCAGCAATAAATTTTGAGTAGTTATTTGAATAATATTTTCACATGTAACTATTTCAATAATATTAGATCCATTAAGAGTAGAATTGTAATGTTTGCAAAATTTATATCGATGGAAACCACGAAAGCTTTCCAAAGGAATCAGGCATCAGAAATCAACCGCGAACACGCTACAAAGGCGAAGTTTTGGTAAGATTTCACTTTGCCTGTTATCATATTGGCGATGTGCCATATTAGAACTCTTTTAGTGTTTCTGCAATACATGTTAGAGAATTAAAGATTCGCCCCCTCTGATTTGATGATTAAAAATGCGAATCGACAATTCCATCATATTAAAGATTCATTCCAAAAAAGTACACATTTTGCAAACATTGCAATCTTACCAACTGTTGTTTATAGTATTATTTTAATTTTCCAGGAATAAAGACTATTATTGATTTCAACAAAATTTGATATATAAGAAATGCCATCGCAGTGTTGTGTTACCAATTGTCGTGGCAATTATAATAATGGCCCCAAAGTATGAATATTTAAATTCCCAGAACAACCAGAACTTCGAAAAGCCTGGATTAAAGCCATCCCAAGAAAGGATTTTAAGCCAAGTAGTTCATCAAGGGTCAGTGTCTTTTCCTTGCTTGATAATTCATGATTTTAATTTGCGAGATTAAAATACATTAAGGAATATTAATAAGGATAATAGATGTAATTGTACTACATATCTTACATCTACAAATCCTATTATACAACTTGCAAATAATATGTTTTATCCATAAATATGTTATTAGATTTCCCATTGTACAATAAATAAATTTAACAAAGCAGATAAGAAATGTAATCTTACACATTCTAAATCTAAATGTCCCATAAAATTCTTATTCATAAATATATGAGAATGTATGACAAATTACTAAGTTATGTTCTATGTATGCAAACAATATTGTTTACAAGAATTTAAAAAATATTAAAAATTCATAGTGATGATATTTTCAACAAATGATATAACAGTGCTGAAATGATATATTATTATTTTAATTTTACTGTGTTAAGTTTTAATATATAAATATTAAATGCTGTGTATTAATTATAGATAGTAATTAATTTATAAAATGAATGTTAATGGTGGTCAGCTTTTTCTTGTTAATAATGTTGCTATTTTTATTTTTAATCTTAATTTATTTCTTGTTTGTTATAGCTTTGTGAGAGGCACTTCATTGAAGCAGATATTCAATGAACTGAAGAAATATTTGATGAGAACACAGGGAAAAAAATTAGTGCAGCATTGGGGCATCCTCGTCTTGTTACTGGTGCTGTTCCAAAAATTTTTCCAGATTGTCCTCCTTATTTATCTTCAAATAGGAACATTCGAAGAGAAAGTATGGATGCAAAAAAGATGCGAATTGAAAACAAAGCCCTTACAGAAGCCATTTTGGCAAGTTTAAAATCAAAAGATGCACGTGATTTTAAACTTGTGAATTTGATGATGCACATGTAAGTGTATCTTCATACAATGAACTGTTAGAAAAAATAAAAAGTATAAATTTGCCTGATGATTGGTCTATTATTGAACAGTCATCATCACTTCTGTTGTGTAAGATAGATATGGAGCCTTCACCTCACATTGTGGCATCAGTTGTAATCAATGATGATTTGAAGCTATATGTCTACTTTTCTGATACTGTAATAATACATTTAAGTAAGGACCAAACTATTCCAGATAAAATTAGCATTCTCAATCAGATATCTTCAGTAATAGATGCCATCAATTCAGTTTCATGTCCGAAAAAAAATGGGCTCAATGTGCATGTTTTGCAAACAGTTTTGCATAATGCAAAGGAAAATATGGAGGAATTCACCAATGTTCTAGATTTCATCAGTCAGCAAATAAAACTTTTGGGCTATGAAAAGCATTGTCGTAGGTATTCAGCTGATATCATAATTTTTGCCTCCATATTATATTCAATATCACCTCATGCATACAGATTTTTGATGTCATCTGGGAATATCATTCTACCTCATCCTAGTACACTTCGCAGAGTAACTGCCAAATTCCAACTGAATCCAAAAGAAGAGCAAACCGATGATACCTTTTTGTCATATATTACAAGTAAATTTCCTTACCTTGGTCCTGCTGACTGCAAAGTAATTTTAATGATTGATGAAATACATATTAAGCCTTTCTTTGATTTTAAAGGAGGCAGCATATATGGCACCTCATTTGATAGTTCAAATGCTGCAAGTACAGCATATGTTTTTATGTTGCACAGTTTGCTATCTAGTTTCAAAGATGTGGTCCATATTTTACCTGTAAACAAGCTTTCTGCAGAAGATTTACATTTCTGTTTGAAAAAAATTATAAATGACTTAGAATCTATTGGCTTTATGGTAATTGGCATTGTCAGTGACAATAACTCCATTAACAGAAAAGCAGTGTCATATTTTTCTTCTCCTCCTGTTCTGTCTATAGTCTATAAACATCCAGCTAATTCTTCTAGGCCTCTGTTCTTTTCATTTGATACTATTCATCTGCTTAAAAGCATCCAAAATAATTGGATTAACCAGAAGAATTCTTCTCAATGTTTTTATTATCCACATTTTGACGAGTATAATGACAACAATGATAAATTGCTTACTGCTTCATTTTATACCTTAAAAAAGCTGCATGAACTTGAAAGTGGGGAGAATTTACTAAAATATGGCTATGGCTTAACATTGAAAGCTCTTCACCCATCAAATTTAGAGAGGCAGAATGTTAAATTAGCTCTCCGAATATTCAATCGTTTTATCTCACAAGGTTTGCATGAACTTGAAGAAAAGCATAATCTAATGGATGCTTCTTCTACAGCTACATTTATTGACATAATATGTACTTGGTTTGAAATTGTCAATGTGAAAACTTCAAAAAAGGGTTTCAGATTAAATAACAATTTTCAAAAACCCATGACACCAAATGAGGCTGATGAGAGGAAATTATTTTTAGAAAATTTTCTGAGATGGTTAGATAGATGGGAAGAAAAAAAATATCCAACAGGTGCACTCACCCAACAAACACATTCTGCATTGACACATGCCACCTATGCATTGCTTCAAATGTATCAATACTGTATAGATGAGTTAAATTTTAAATACTTTCTTCCAGGAAAAATACAGACAGATCTTTTAGAAAGCAGATTTAGTCAATATAGGCAATTATCTGGGTCAAATTATAATATATCAATTGTGCAAATTTTTGAATCTGAATCTAAATTACGAATGCAAGATTTTATATCTTTAGCATTGGATTCTTCAAAATTTGGAAAAATCGACATAGAAAATTTTGAAACATTTAATTATAGTTTTACTAAAACGTCAGTTTCTGATTTCCAGAATATTACTGTCACGCATGATGATTTGATAGCTATCAGTAATACATTGCCACTTATCACATATCTTGGAGGATACTGTGTTTATAAATTCTTGCAGAAAGTACATTGTTCTCCTTGTTCAAAAAATTTAAGTTTAGACAAGAGTTTGGCATTGGATGTGGCATATAAATACATGAGGAATTTAGACAGAGGAGGATTGCTTTGTCCTCATCCTGATATAGTACTCGCAATATCTATCAATTATGTAATTATTAAAAAATTATTATCAAAAGAATATGAAGACAAATTTTAAAAACACAAGTGTCAGAGAAGTACTGCAATGAAACTTACTTTTCAGATATTGCTTGATAAGGAATATTTAAATTTTGATACTTGTTCAGAAGGACATTCCTTGGAATTAATTTTACAGCACATATTAAAGTCCTCAACAAACACTTTCCTTAAAAATTATTGTGCTCAGAGAAATGATGTGAAAAATATTAACCAGGCACAAAAGAGGAAATTACAAACATTAAAAAATTAGTCTACATTCAGAAGGTGACCAACTTTTTTACAATGAAAAGGAGGACACAAATTAATTGAAGAAAAAATATCATAAATAAAAGAAACTTTTTATTTCAACAATAATACACTATAATATGATAAATACACAATAAAAACATTTGTAGCATTTTATACTGTAATTATGCTGACATGCCTATTAATTATTATTTAATGAGTACTTTTCCATTGAATGAATATTTATTTTTTTATTTTTATTTTTATTTGTCACAAATTATAAATATTGTGTTTGTGTTTCACTCAAAAAGTTCTACTGTATACAGTTCTATTTTTCAAAGAGGTATTCTATAATATATTTTACAGTCGTCTTTATTCTGCCTTTCGAAATTTCTGGGTTGCGATTGTTAGGGCGCAAACATATTTCTACGAATACATTGCTACAAAAGCAGAGATTTGGTAAAATGTAGTCATGAAAAAGTAAATTTAAAAATTCATTGTTCTGACAGATTTTTTTTTTTGCATATTTTACGCCTCTTTACAGTTAGGGGTTCTGATATTTAAGCCTGTTCCCTGACAAATAGTAAGAAATACGCCTTTTTTGTCTGTTAAATGTTTGTATCTCGTGATTACCATTTGCTTGTGAACAAGAAAGCGAGCGGAGACGTTGGTCCTCTTCTGTGAGGTCACGCGGTAGGTGAAAAGGCCTTCCTTATCTAGGTGGCGGTGGCACTATCCCAAAGATCCCAGTTCGATTCTGGTGTGGGGCAAAATTTTATTTTGGGAAAATTGATTTAAAAGTTATAGTCTAATTATTAATTACTAGATGGTGTCACCTTAGTTCAAATTTAAAAATTAATTAATTATTAACTCAACAGATAGTGGCACTATAGCCTTATTTGAAAACTAATCATTAAAATTACAGTTTAATTTGGAATTATTGTACTAGGAGTTAATTTGGCTTGAAATATTTAATGTAATATGATTCCCCTATTTCAAATAGAGTAGATTTCCTAATCTGTAATTTGGTGCATTTCATGGAATAATTTTCGGTTGTTATTTAACAATGTTTACCAATTTAAAAGTTCTTTTAAGAGACAAATTTAAAGAAACTTTTAAAATACCAAAGCTTGAGCTTATTTAAGAAAACTATAATTCTAAGCAACTGAGTTATGCTGCTTCTAATAACACAAGAAATCACAACAAGCACTTAAAGCAGTATAAATACACTATTTTTATTATTAGATATATGTATTACATATACTAATAATACTATTGTTTTCCAAAAATGTTTTTGGTCTTCTATGGCCCTCTTCAGTTGGTTATCTCAAGTGAGCATCTAAAATTCTAACCAGTATTGGATGCAGGCTGTCCCTGCTGAGATGTTTCACAAATAAACATCCAGTTTAAAGCACTCGCGTTGACATTTAAACAGGGTTGTTTACCAGGTGTTACAGCTCGATGTTATGTAAACACTATTTTGTTACTGCGTTTTACAAGTTTCTAAATCCTATCAAAAAGTTTCCAGTTATAAGTTATTACATTTTACTTATGTATGATATTTCGTCCTACAGCATCATAAACATTAAAAAGAATTAATCCAAGAAATGGTAACAAAAACAAATTAAATCAAATTAATACATTCTGAGAGATAAAAATAATAAACATAACAATTAAAAATATAATGGTAAATATTAGATGTCAGAAAAAATTCTGGAAAAAGAGTTCAGTCAATAAGTTAACAGAAATTTGGCGTCTGTGAAGACAGTGCATGCTCTGTTCAGTCTTTACTAAAATGACATCACCTCCATGCACAATTCAACCTACTAGGGTCATCTTCATTCAGGATTGCCTTTCCCTTTAATTTTTCATGGAAGATTGTTATTGCTTCTGCCATGAACCCTTGCTTAATGTTCCTAACAGGCTCCCA
This sequence comes from Olivierus martensii, assembly GCA_000484575.1. NCBI lineage: Eukaryota > Metazoa > Arthropoda > Arachnida > Scorpiones > Buthidae > Olivierus > Olivierus martensii. The sequence goes on from AYEL01069904.1 coordinate 15,756, forward strand.
AAGTACATCTACACTGCATTGGTAGGCTCTCCATGCAATGGATTTAGAGCCTCTCATGGCAATGGTGGATGATGTAACAGCAAACGGGCTAAGATGGAACGTGGCTTTTGAAGTAGAGAGCGAGAGAATAGGAGATGCATTAATAGAACGAGGGATGATACTATACTCAGGAAAATATGCAAGTGGCTAGATAGATAGGGCCTAGTTTGTACGAGAGATGATAAATCTAAAAAAATTGTTTTTCTGAAAAACAACTATTACAACAGCTTGCTAGAAAACTTCCTTAGGGAAAGTAAGTTGGAGGAAATAAATCAAGATCCGACGAGTAAACTACAAAGAGAAGTTATAAAATTAAATAAGGACCCCAGACTCCTGAAATTCCTTAGAAACACAGTTGTCCAGGTGCAAGCCTGCTCCCATCTATTCGGCTTCCCTAAGTTACATAAAACTCCGATTATAGCAAGACCAATTGTTGAAAAATTTCGATCACCCTGCTACCAGATGAAAAAGAAACTCGCCGCATGGTGTACAGAACACATGAAAAGTTATGAGTACAGTCTCCATTCAACCCATGAGTTCTTAGACGCTCTCAGCACTGTAGGACACCTTCTCAAAGAAATGATATCTATATTTGATTATGAGTCCCTCTATTCCACAATAAAGATAGAACCTGCCTGTCTCGAGCTATACAGATTTATGATAAAATATCTACCTTCCAAGTCTAATAATAAAATAATCAGGAACATTTGCCACCTATTGTGTGACGAGTTATACTTTACCTTCCAAGGAATGTTCTATATATAGAGGAGGGAGGTACCGATCGGTAGCCTGCTAGCAGGAGTTCTAGCAGAACTCATTCTAAGAAAAAAGGAAGAAGAGGCGCTATCGTTGCTGCTACCGAAAATCAAGCTATACAGATTCTACATTGATGATGTGTTCGTTTCCCACAAAAGCATGGTGGGAGACAGTTTAATTGAAGATCTCTTCACAGACCCTACTTTAGGGATTAAATTAAAGCTGGAAAGGAAAAACAGTGTAGCTATAAACTTTTTGGACATTATGATTATGATTACAGAAGAGGAATACCGCATGGAAATCTATAGGAAACAGACGTACACACCATTTCTGATCCCCAATTGGTCACAGGACCTGTGGCCATATAAAATTGCCTCATTCAGGTCCCTCTTAAGAAGGCTAGATACCCACTGCAGCACATTCAAAGGAACTAAACTGAATTATATGGGAAGCAGAACAGCATGATTACAACGGTGGAATAGTATAGAAGCTTTACATGAGGATGAGCAAGAATAGCAAAAGCAAACTCCGAGAGAAACGTATTACAGGAGAATGGAAGTAACAAGACCAATTCTTAAGCTCCGCAGACTAATCGAGAAAAAACAAATTGCAATATTGCCTTTTCTAGAGGGAACACACTTTTCAATAGAATTAGGAAAGACAAGGACCAACAACTCCCAGATAGGAAAACGGGGTCTATAAAATAGAACTTTTCAACCATGATACCGTCCAAAAAGAGCATACATTGGTTACACATCAAGAAATTTGGGGACCAGGATAAGTGAACACCAGCGGGAGGTTAGTAATGAATCACTGTCAACTGCCTTATCATGGAGAGCCTACCAATGCAGAGTAGATATACTTTGGGAGGAAGTGCAGGTTGTTAACCTGTTAGGGATATTAAGCAAGGGTTTATGGCAGAAGCAATAACAATCTTCCATGAAAGATTAAAGGGAAAGGCAATCCTGAATGAAGACGACCCTAGTAGGTTGAATTGTGCGTGGAGGTGATGTCATTTTAGTAAAGACTGAACAGAGTATGCATTGTCTTCACAGATGCTAAATTTCTGTTAACTTATTGACTGAACTCTTTCTCCAGAATTTTTTCTGACATCTAATATTTACCATTGTATTTTTAATTGTTATTTTTATTATTTTTATCTCTCAGACTGTATTAATTTGATTTAATTTGTTTTTGTTACTATTTCTTGGATTAATTCTTTTTAATGTTTACGATGCTGTAGGACGAAATATCATACATAAGTAAATGTAATAACTTATAAGTGGAAACTTTTTGATAGGCTTTAGAAACTTGTAAAACGCAGTAACAAAATAATGTTTACATAACATCGAGCTGTAACACCTGGTAAACAACCCCGTTTAAATGTCAATGCGAGTGCTTTAAACTAGATGTTTATTTGTGAAACTTCTCGCAGGGACGGCTCCCTGCTGAGAGATAAAAATATTTGAGAATTTTCTTTATTTGTTTCACAAATAAAGAAAATTCTCAGATGACATGCCTATATTTCAAGAAATTTAATTTTCTTGAAATATAGGCATGTCATCTGTATCATCTCCAATGTTCAACAATTCAGGTAACAATGCACAAATCTTTGAAAATGTCTTGAAGAAATTAAGCACTGACTTTTGGAAATGCAGAGATCCACTCAATCTCCATAGAGCAAGCAAGCAACCTCTTTATTCCTTGTCTAGTTGTCGTTTTTGCTATTCATTTGAGATCAAAGTCCTTAAAATCCTGATGTTAGTTGCAATAAATCCAAATCTTTTGGTCAACTTTGAACCCATTATGGTTTTCTTCCTAGGCTCCAGTTCACCAACTTCCTCAAGGACACTTTGCTTTCAAAATTCAAGAAGATAATCAAGTATGAATTCTTGATCATTAGAATTCAGAAACTCAAAAATGTCTTTAGAATTAATTTTCAAATCAATATTCATTGCAATGATAACTACTTCTATTGCCTGAAAAATTAGATTAATTTTCCAGGCAATAGAAGTAGTTATCATTGCAATGAATTCTAATGATCAAGAATTCATACTTGATTATCTTATTGAATTTTGAAAGCAAAGTGTCCTTGAAGAATAAATCAATAAAGAAAGAATAAAGAAGAAAGGACAAAATTTCTTTCAGTTTGGAAGAATTTTTATAATTTTTTTCTAAAAAACATCAGTTTATAATATCCTATAATTCTCTCTTCACCTAATATATTGAAGGCCTTCCAAAATCTTTCAATGTCAGATCTTTAATCTCCTCAGCATTTCTTAGGCCACAAAAGATGGCAAAAGAAATACTGTGTTATACTCAATATTTTTTTTGCAGTCTTGAATATTTTGATCAACATACCTTGAGTATTTTGATCATCCTTTGATTCATAGGATGAATAGGACCAGAGGATCTCCAAACTTTTTGGTATTGTGATCCTTTATTGAAATCCTTTATACTTCACTGATCCTCAACCATTCAATAAAAATAGCAATAATATATTCTAAGAATGATATATAATTTGAAGAAAAGATATTAAATAAAAACAAAAATTAAATTACTTACTATAAACACAATTTTTGATTTTTGAATTTTCATATTCCAAACATGAATTGTACCATTATTTCCACCAATCCCAAGTATTTGAGGATTATTATTTGCAAACCTTGCATATGTATGTACTATCTAAAAAAGTTATAAACATGAAATTACAATTACTTAAATAACAGATAAAAAGTAGAAAAAATATATCAGAAAAATTAAATAATTTAAAATTTAAATATTTTTTAATTCTTTAATAATAAATTTCACAGCAAAACAAATAGAAATTTCTATTATTATAAGAGTATTCACTTTACAAATTCTGCCATAAAATTATATATTTACATAATGCATAATTATTACATAAATTACATAATTACTACATAAATTAATACATAATTATTACATAAATTATTATGTGTTTTATGTATTACATAATACATAAAATTACTATGTAATTTTATGTATTACAGCAGAATTTCAAAATAACAGAGCTTACATCAAAACTCTGCTTTATATTCATATTTTCATTCAAATCTCTGAAATAAGAAACTTCTAATTAGCCAAATTAATGAATGTTATACAATACAGTATATGCAATGGTTTTAATATCTCTGGATATACTGTAATTATGAAGTTTCAAGTTGCTAGAATTATGAAGTTTCAAGTACAAACTAAACTTATGAATATAATTTATTTAAAATTATTTTAATTGACCAAGCAGTCAAATTTGAAGTGCAGATTGCAAATATGAATCAAAATATTTAGCAAAACTCAATATTTATAATATTTTTATTCATATTTTGGTACATTTGTATTTTAAATGTTAATCAAATTTTTGCTCTTAAAATTAGATTCTCATACTGTATAAAATTTAAATAACCTTCAAGTCATTTACAGCAAAATAATAGTATATATTATTTTGTAAACATTGACTTTTAAGATATACAATTGTTTGATATTGTGTAAAAAACAAATAAAACTAGCACTTTTTGCAGTATGTTTTATTTGTTTTTTATGCATTAAAGATAAGCAGTTGTTCCTCCGAATACATTTTATTTGTTTGATATTGTTTACTGAACCACTGTTATACTTCTGCAAATGTTTGTTACTTTAAATTTTGTTATAAGTTTTAGAATTTTAAATTTATTATTATTTTATAAGTTAAATATATAATTTATACTTTAACTATGCTACTGCTTTGCTTTAATTAATTTTTAATATACTGTATATACTTGTGTATAAGCAAATAACTTCAGAGAATAAAACTGGTAAAATATGAAAACCATATATAAGCTGATCCCCACAGTCATTTAAACAAACTGCCAAACTTACATCATCAAAATGTTGCAATGTAATGCAAAGAAAAAGCTGAATGGAAAGCTTTTGTCGCATCACATCCAATTTACATTTCTTTACAATATTATTGAAGCATTTGTTCAACAGAAAATATCAAAGAAATATTAAAAGATTTCATCATTTTTGAATCTCAGCCAAAATATTTTACAGAGTTTAAGCAATTATAAAATCAGAACTAAAACAAACAACAGAAATTTTTCTGCAGCTGACAAGAGTGGAAAACTAATAAACATATACAATCATCAAAAGCACAAACTTGATGACCAAAATCAGTTGCAAAAAATCATCCATATCTTTTATGTGATCAGAAAACATACAAATTGTCAATCAGAAAAATCTGAGGTTGCTATATTTCCATTTAACATTAACTGAAAATAAGTGCAGTAATGGCTGCCATATTTAACATTTCAAATATTTGGAAGTATATTCAAATATGGAGTATTTAACATTAAAAAGATCAGAAATTGATCTTTTTAATGTTAAATTAAATTCATATTCAAATTCAATCCACATTTAACAAATAAGATCATTTCTGATCTTATTTGTGAAGCACCTGGTAAATTAATATATTTGAATGCATTTAAATACAGATAGGCCTCGATTAGTGCGAATAATTGGTTCCACGAATTTCTCGCACTATTCGAATTTGCACTATTCAAAGTATTAACTATATGTAAAATATGGTAATTGGTTCTTGCTTTTTGAGATTCCGGCCATTAGCTAACCTCACGATGAATAACCACAATACTATGTGAGATTCCGGCCATTAGCTAACTTCACGGTGAATAACCACAATAAACTTAACACTAACTGTTTAAGAAATATTTACTTTCATATTTTACATCATTGTTCATTATCTAAATTAATAATTTACCAGGAATTGCATCTCATACCATCATCAAACCAACCGCCAAATCAAAACCAAAATAGCAAATCAAAAGCGGAAGTTGAGCGCTGCTCAACTTCCTGTTTTATCATCAAAAGTGTTCTTCCTTTTATCCATTTCGATACTTTTTAAAAGACTAGTTTATGCGTCAGGCCGTATAAGATGTCTTTGTGGACTGGTTGTTGCCCATCCGTGTTGTAGAATAAATATTTTTTATTCCTGTATAATGGGTTGGCAACACAGCACTGGCGATACATTTCAGATGCACCCACACTAGAACACATCTGAAATGCAAACGCATTTCATTATGTATGCATATGCATAAATTTTGCATTAAACTTATGCAAATAATAAAAATTACAAGTAATTTTTATTATATGCATTAAATAATATAAATCACTATAAATATCTATACTGCTTTTTTTTTAGGTATCTAATTAATCAAACATTTAATCACAACACTAACTAGCAGTCCAAAGTAACTAGCTATTTATTAAGTAAATTTTTTTTTTACTTCCAGAGTAACATTTTCAGCCAGGATATAGCCATCCTCAACTCCAACTTTTTTTAACAGTCTAGAACAAAAGACGTTCTAAAATCTAAAAACATAGTTCATTATGATTTTATTAAACAATTTATTAAAGATCCGTGCTTTCACCTAAAGTTTCAGGCTTTAGGTGGAAACATGCAACTTTAATAAACTGTTTAATTTTGGTTTTATTAAATATATTGTTTATAAAATATGTTTTCAATATATGTCCCCAGTAATATAAACTTTGTTTTAAACTATTAAAAGCACGACGGTTTTGTAAATTTAAAAGACGTTGTAAAATCTAAAAACATAGTTCATTATGATTCTATTGTAGAATCTACAATAGAATCATAATGAACTATGTTTTTAGATTTTAGAACGTCTTTTGTTCTAGACTATTAAAAAAAAGTTGAAGTTGAGGATGGCTCTATCCTAGCCAAAAATTTTACTTAATAAATAAGTTTTTGGACTGCTAGTTAGTGCTGTGATTAAGTGTTTGATTAATTAAATAATATAATATAATATGAAATTAAATAAAATTACAAGTAATTTTAAAATTACAAGTAATTTTATTTAATTTCTGTTAATTTAGGTATGCACTTTTAATTTTGATTTTTTAGTTATTACATGCATGTACAATCTTTATTTTATATAAATATACATATTTCAAGACAATTAGTTTGCAACAATCTTTGTTATTTTGTTTATTACAACATTGTGATTAGAAAATCAAATTTACTAATTTAATTTTTTTTTCAAAAATTAAACTATGCACCCTCAATGGTTTTTAAAATTTTTACTGTGCCCTTAGTAACAAAAAGGTTGTCAACAATGTTGTATAACATACAAAAATAATAGTATGTTAATTATTGGAACTAATTAGAAACAAGGTTGTTAGATTTATCAAATAGGTCAAATAGTCAATTATATATGAGAATATCCATTAATACAAAAAGTATAAGACTTACAATTAAATTATCATGCACAAGGCTATTACTACTATATTTTAAAGCATGAAGTATTTATTTATTAAGTTATTACTATATTACCAATTAGTGTTGAACATCGATAGGAAAACATCAGTGTAAACATTTAAAGGTAACATCAATGTTTTTTGTACATTGTCAGTAATAACTATATTAGCATATTCTTCATCTGTTTTCCAGTATTTTATCAACTGCTTTAGTTTATTAGCCAGATACTGTTAACATACCATTTTTCCAATATAAAAATATCCAATGCTACTGTGAGGAAGTTAACTTTGACCTGTCCTATTTTTATTTTATTATGCACTCTATTATTTTTGCGTTATTTTCTTATATTCTAATGTATTATATTTTAGTTTAAAAGTTAAGTTACTTCCCACATTCTCCGCCTCCGTCGTTAGCAATCACGTGATACGGGATCGGAACCCGTATCTGGAAGAGCTATCCCAGTTAATGATGTCATCTTATCTACATAAATTTTACCACTGAAACTGATATGGATCATTCTTATTTTCACATATCGGTGTTTTGTTCGATATATAAATTAATTGTAAAGATAATGACATAATTTAACCCTGTAAAGTGATAACTTTGAACTTGTTACGTGTAAGTATGCAAATGAGAAAAACTTTGAACTTGTTACGTATAAGTATGTAAATGAGTGAAGTGCGGGATTGTAAGTCAAACTTGTTGTGTGTAAGTATGCAAATGAGCGAAGTGCGGGATTGTAAGAAGTTTAAAGTATGTAAATGAGCGAGTGCGGCGGTGTTCGTCACTCGAGAGTATATATAAGAAGTATGTAAATGAGCGAGTGCGGAAGTGTTCGTCACTCGAGTATACAAAATCGACGCAGTCGACAAGCCGATTGAGGTGCTGAATTTCCAGACGTAGGGCTGAAAGTGACAATTGAGATTCTTGTAAGGATCGACTATTAATTGAAGTTTGTATCGCAAGTGGAGGGATCGACTATTATTTGAAGTTTGTATCAGATTTGAGTTTCTTGTAAGGATCGACTATTATTTGAAGTTTGTATCGGGGTGGAGGTAGTAGAATTTAGTAGTATATAAGGTTTGTTTCTTTTGTGAATAATTGATTGTTGATATGTGAATTGAATTAAACAAGTTTTGTTGGATACTTGTTTGTTGCTTTATTATAGTTTCAATAAAGCATTTGCTAACACTTTTGTAAGTGTTTTGAGTCTAATAAATTTATAGTTTTATTATTATTTAACTTGTTTGGAAATTTATTCAATTT